>JAYMSW010003159.1:0-12627 GCA_036897725.1 Erodium texanum | reverse complement strand
AAAACCACATACACTAATCATTCCTAACTTCTTTTCTTCATTATACCTTATTCATTTGATATGTTTTCATGGAAAAGTTCATTTGATATGAATATGTTATTTGAATTACAATAGCCATCCCTAATTTCTTTTTTTCATTCAATATTATTCATTTGATATGAATATGTCATTTAACACGATGCACCAACACACTGGTATGAATATATCTTATTTGTAGATAAATTAAATTTCTAGATATTTAGATATTTGTGTAAATATTTCTAGAGGATAAATAGTTCTCGAGGGTTAAAGTTATCAATAATTGATAATCCTGAACCCCTAACTAACATACAATCTAAAAACCCATCTTAGCAATACAACAAATCAAGGGTAAGTGCTTATCATTTATACAACAACATGAATAAAAAAGTTTGACAAGGTATTATGAATCAGTCAAGCAGTTGCGTACGTCATTATATCTTAATTAATCTGCTCTTATACTGCATATAGTTTGAGAAAACCTCATCTTGCAACAGACTCGGGCGGAAGAAATCGCTACTGAAAGGACCCGACTGCCTCAACAAAACGCCTAGAGTGTCGATATATCAGTCATTTCTACGAGATGCATGTAGCTTCGAGACCTGCTCATTATTATTCTTCATCCCAATCTATCAACTCGCTGCGAGGTGCATGTAGCTTCGAGACCTGCTCTGCTTCAACGTCATTAACTATACCTCGGCATCTTGGGAACCCACAGTAGCATGCCAATTGCTCGTCTATTGAGAAGAACCTATAATCATATGTTAACTCCTCCCAACGGTAGATGTCTCTCTTTGCAAATATGATTATATGTTCATCCCCGTTAACGCTTATCACTCTTGAATAGCAGTTTGGCTGCAGAAAACGCATAATAAGGGATCATCGTGCTATTGCTAGTACACATTCTTGAATAGTGCGCCTTTTATTAAAACATAAAGGTACGCTTATCTCAAAACTAGAGCGGAAAGGTACTTACTTCACAAGAATGATTGATCAGATGAGCAATGCTTCCTGCTCTTGTGGCATCGATCACCCGTTCATCATCGATCCGGAACATGTAAGTCCCAGCACCCTGCATGAGAAGAACTCAGTGTTCTAAAAATCCCGATATCTCCAAGACAACTCGGTTAAACTTAACCACCTATTTCGATAAATGGAACTCGGTCAAACTTAAATCAAACTCATCAAAACTCGGTCAACTATTTCTCATATACAATTCTAAAGTGTATTTGTCCTTGAAGAGCTACGCACACGAAAAGAAATCATTGATAGCAAGTCCAATTCACTTTTCAAATACAATTCAAAATCACATAACATGAATTAAAAGGTGTTTGGAACTATCTTATTTTACTAAACTATTGTTATTTTTTGTCTTTAAAGTATTATGTATTTAGTACAAAAAAGGTTTCCCCGATTAGTCAAAAGATCCTTATTTGACACCTCACCCAGTTTTGGTCGATCCCGGGTATTAGAACCTTGGTCTATGCTGCTGTTAAGCACTACTTCCAAAAGGTAGGGTCTAAAATTTTACAGCTAAGGTAGAATGATAATGGATGCTTCAAGCACATAATGAGATCAACTTAAAAGCACTTACCACCAAGGAATTGTATATCAAGTGTTCTCTCCTGTCTGCTATAGGAGGTCTGACAAGTTCACCCGTGTATTCAATCATCTGTGAAGAGTATAAAATTTACTGTTTTCAGAAATAATAACCTTATGCAAAACATTTTAGCGTACTTCAGAAGGCAAATTTGTTTTACCATGTCCCCAGCCCTATGTGGGTGCTTCGTGAAGATGCCAAATCCATGTATGCCTGATTTCCCTACAGCCAAAAATAAATTGAGCTGTCAACGAAAGCATAGATGAACAGAAATTCAATGCCCTAAGGCTCATAGTCAATCTCTATATCCAGAAATACACACCAAATGCTAGTCTCTTCCGGAAGGTCTCTCTCATGTATTTATATTTCTCCGCCATAGAGATTATGTTGTTCGGAGCATCAAGCTGAGCACTTCTCATCCTTTGGAGACGAAGGGAGAATTGACTGCTGAGAGCTCCTTTTGAAGGCAATGTGCTGCCTAATACATCGTGTTGGCTATGCCCACTAACTAGGTAAGGTCGATTCTCCACAAACAAGCGCTTCAAGGATGCAGCAGCAAGAGCTTCAGGTTCTTTCCTTCCTCTTCTCCCGAAGTAATTGTAAGGCTCTGGTAGCAGATCATGAAAAAGTTCAGTAAGCAGCCAAAATAGTACCTTAATAGAAGCCGAGCCATTGAGAATAGTGTAATTAAAACAATTCTTGTGCCCGTAATTTTTTATATTAAAAAATTTCATTAAAGGAGAATGTGCTTAATGTATAGCTACATACCAGAGCGAGCACAGCCGGATGGATTTGATGGTGGGTTGTAGTCAGAACAGCTTCGGGCAACTTGCCCAATTCGGTCATCAGTAGCAGAAGGCTCATTAGATGCCTGCCTATGTTTTCTGCAGAAGGATAGCATCCGAATGGATTGATTTTCTTCATCGGCATCCCTAGAAAGGAGATGGAGTCTGTCCTCATTCTCAAGCTACACAATCATAAAGAAAACACAATGAACTACAAAAAGAGGAGCAATATGAGCCAAATCATCCATTACGGCACTAATAATAATTATGAAGACACAAAACTGATAACAGAAATAGTAGTCACATACATATATACTTGATTATTGACAAAGACTCATTTATTTTGTTAATAAAGTATACATATATGAAATTGCCCTGTCAATGGAGATGCATCAACTTAACAACTCAGCACTGTGATTTTGTGACTATTATTACCTTATGATGATGATATATCCAGAAATGCAAATAATGAAAAGACAAAGTACCTCAACACAGAATCCAGCAACACGTGCACATAGTGGATGGTATGCAACCCGGCAAGAATTGTTTGTACACTGTAAAGAATTGCCATTTCAGAAAGATTAGAACAAGGACAATAAATTAACTCCAACTAAGTTCAGACGTTTTGAAAAGCTCAAGATGTTTGCTTGGCAAGAATCAGATGGTTAGAGAGAGAATCAAGTCGATTGTTGTTATTAATAGTGAACTTACTTGGATGCAAGCACCATATGAAACACCACAGATGCTACACAATAGCTTCCAACGGTCCTGTTCAAACATTAAAAAGAAAGCACGGAACGGATTAGATGGAAAGGTATCAAACTTTGCAAACCGTCTAAAGATGGAAAGGAGAGGTGTGTGTGTGACTCAACTTCCACTGTACTATACTATGATATCACTTAGGAGAAATCACCATAAATGGGAAACTTTAAATTTTGGTTAAGTGGGAAAGTTTGGGCCATTAAAGATGTCTGAGGTGTTCTCCTTACCCCCACCACACGTCAAACTGACACTTATCCCTGAAGGATAATAGATAAATGAAAAATGCATTTAAAACAACAAAAAGAAATACCTTATTTATTCTACTAAGGCCATCAATGGGTTCCATTCTCTTCACATCTGACAAGCAAGTCTCTGGAGAGACACTGGGTGAGTTAAACACCAAGCTAAAGCTACAAATCAGAACCAAATATGAAATCATGTAACTACGAACCAGGGATCCATATGGCACAAGCCAGATGAGCCCAGCGCCCATCTGTGGTAGGCTTCATGGCACCACCTGAAGGAAAGTCAATCCACAAATTTAAAATGCATATTTTGTGACTTGACATAAAGAAATGCTTTCTCGATATTAAAAAAAAGAAGACATAATGAGTTGCTTTAGTGACAGTGAAGTACCTATAACAGGACAAAGGCAGCAGGGTGGGGATGACTCGGGAGCTCCCAAACGGCACAAGTTGCATTGCCATAACACCCCACCCACAGGTTCTAATTCACCATAGCACCTAGCGTGGACCTAACCAAACATTTTACTTCAGTTCAAAGTATAATGGGCTAGAAGATAAAGCAAAAATAACCTCAGACAATGAAATGAAGAAATCTTTACCATCATTCTGCATTTATCACATTGCAGGAACAGATTGTTCTCATACTCCTGTTGGAAGGAAATATCAGTTAGTAAAACTAATTCATGTGTAACATCAAATTCCTTAAAAAAAAATATGTGCCATATAATGAAAAAAAAAGGTCTAGGGGTAAGAGAGAAAGAAATGCAAGCTCTCTAAATAGAAATCAGTTAGTGAAACTAAGGTCATGTATGTAAGATAATAAGTGTTAGGTGGGACAGTGAAATAAACTGCTTATCACCTCATCCATGTGGCAAACGTTGCACTTGTCAAGGTGTTTCCAGTCAATACGAACAGGTCTGTAACCAACAGGCAGGTCTCGGTACTTTTGAGAGGCTGACTTGCACATGGGAAATTTTGAAGGAAACCTGGACTTGGACAAACCCTGCCACACCAAGGACAATTACTTCAAACTGGATATCACTAGTAAGTACACAGAGAACATAGACTCACGAAAAACAACAACCAAGCCTTATACCAAGCTCGAGTCAACAGAAAAACTTGATCAATGCATTCTAAGAGGCTACCGCAGAATGCAGATACATAAATAGCCAACAATAACAGTAGTTGGGTTGCAAACCAATGCCCATTTCAATTCTTTTTGACATTTCACTATCTAAATTTGGTACTTGCTGAATTAGCTGCCTAAGTATGCCAAGTAATCATGTAATTTCAACATCTAAGTTAATGTTTTAATTGCCAATACAAATTTTAATATTTATTTGAAATGCAGTAAATAAACTGATTACATTGTCAGCTTTCATGCAACTTAAATCTCCAAAATCATAAACACCAGAAGAAGCATAAAGTGTTAAATCCATAACTTGACTTCAAACAATTTAAAGCTAAATCCTACCCCCAGTCGTATCAACTAATACACATCTTCATATCATATTCTCTTAATGTAGACTCATATATGAATTTTATATTAATCTAAAAGTACGAATAAAAAACAAAATCAGTTATATTTAAGAGCTAAAGCTAACTATATTGCCAAAGGTGAAGACATACCAGCAACCAATGAAATTGCATAAATAAGCTACAGAACTTTGGGGCAGGAAAAAAACCAGGCACAAATGTCAAAAAAAGGTAAAGAAGCAACTTTGTAGTGAATACCTGTATGAGCTTTAGAACTTCGGGATTGGAAAAACCAAACATATCGGTACCAGATCTGTATGTTGTTTCTAACTCGCCTTGATCATTAGAAGAGGCACCACTTTCTATCTTCTTTATTCTTTTGTATATTTTATTCCAGCAAGAAGATGGAGTTTGACCCTTGAACTACATAAGGCGAAGAATATCCAATATTCAAATTATATAGTATGTTACAAGCTTCAAACTGGAAAGGAACAGAAAACATATTTGCGACATGAGAGGACCAAATCACCACATTCACATGACATAATAATCTACTGAAGGAAACAGTAGAAATTGTCTTCTGAGATGGAATTGAAGGATGAAATCATGATGAATGTAAGAAAATAACTGTTTGCACTCTCATCTTGGGAAGATGACAGTGTTAATAAATCGAAGAGTGAGAGAATTGGTTAACTGCTAACCCAACCACTCAAGCATTAGTCCATGAGAATGCAAGGATGACTAGGCATTGTCTTAATGCAGCTTCTTTAATAAAGCTTAATATTGTACCTCTAGACCTTAGACTAAGTGACATAAATGGCACCAATGCAATAGGGTAGAGAAAATATGTTTTCTTTACTTTGAAACAACTGTTGTTAATCAGGCAAAATTTCTAGTAATTTTTAACTATATATCAAGAGTCGTTCTTTCTAGGTTCCCTTTCTAAGGATTGGCGCTTTGAGTTATGAGAGGGAATGCCTGCACTCATTCATGATGCATAAAAGCAACTCAAGCTCCAAAGCACGATAAGTTTTGTGAAATAGAGCAAAAAAAAAATACAACAAAGTGATAGAATCATTGAATGTGGAAAACTAATTTACCTGCTCTCCACTTTCCAAAGTCACTCTGAATAAAGGTCGAATCTTAGATTCAGCATCTCTCAGCACTTCCATCTTATACAAGGAACATGCATTCTGATCTGAACCCCCCAAAATACCAAGAATGCAAATGTTAATGAAATATATAAAGTTTTCATGCCAAAATTACTCTAAAAAAATATATTCAAGTGAGTCTTGCAAAGGTTTCTAAAACGGTCTTCGCACCTGTTATTGATGTGAACTTTCTTACAGCAGTATATCCTACAGGCCAGATAAACTTCTCATCATGAAAATGTTCTGAATCTTTTACTATCTTACCTGCAACGAATCATCGCAAATTAACATTAGCACTCTTGTCAAGTACACATGTATTGGTTAGTGCCAAATTATAAGTCCAAAGAAGCCAATATACATAGGATTCAGAAGGGAAATGAACGACCCTTAAACTGCTATGGTTCTTGTCTATAATGAATAAGTGATCAACAGTGCATATATTAGCATTCAGGCAGAGTTCAAAAACGAAGAGGCTTACCAACACTTATTATTTGTAAATCCCCTATTATATAAGGAGACTTTGTAAGGCCCTCCAGTGTATTCTCAATCAAAACATCTTTTACAAAATCCTCGTCTGACTCAGTGTTTTCTTTATCCTCTCCACTGGTACTTTCAGAATCGTCCGCATGAAAGCCGTTTTGAAGCCATAACATTTTTCTTGGCAGCTTCTGTTCGCTCAGATACCTGCTCAGAATCATCTTATTATGAACATTTGGATCAATATGACAATAGCTAACTTCACGAATTATGGAAAGCTCCAAAATGTTACTTTTTGGCAAATCTCTAACTTTACAAAACATGGGGAGGAGGATAACTGAGCTGGAAAAGACAAACCCATGCAAATCTCAATGCACTTAGTATCTATAGAAAAATATAAGTTGGTAGATGGGTGTGTATATCTAGTCTTCTGAATCATTTAAAATACAAAAGACAGATCACAAAAGCAATCAAGCATTCATAATATTATATCTATGAAAATACGAGTCAAGTAAAACAATATAGCCATTGAAAGGGTTGAATGCAAACACTTTATTTATTGAGTGCTGATCATGATACCAGTGCAACAATAACAAATGTGCCACGTTCGCAAACAAGAAAGATAAAATATTCACAATGAAGAGGAAAATCTCTGTGACACTATCTGCTCATTTAAGAAATTGACGAGATCTAGTAAAGAAGCTTACATTCTAGCCTCTTCCAAGCTTCGAACAAAAAGGGGTTTCTTACGATTCAAGTGATGAAAGGAAATAAGCCCTTTCAAAAATGGGACAATCTGTTTTGTTCTAATCCTGCAAGACCAGAAGTAGATAGGTTATACAGTGCATGTGACAACTTTTTAGCACACAGAAGAAACATGAAATCTTAATCGAACTTTAGAGTATAACAAACCTTGCGAAATCATGAATACCAAAAAATTGTATTGGCACTGATCTACCCCCAGATGTTTTCTTCAAGCCTTTATTATCACCAATGAGTGATTCGTCCACAACAATCGCTGGCCACATTGGACGTCCTGCAAACAAGCAATAGGCAGAAATAGCAGCAGTTACATCAGTCGTTGATGTGATATAACCAGGACAAGACGTAGGGAAAAGATCAAAGTTATGCAAGTAATAGTTAGCAGAGCAGAATATGAGATTGCAATGCATATCTAGTAGCATGAATAGGAATACTCCAGGATTCTTCTATCTTTCACAGACGGAGGGGTAGGCAATATTTTTCTAGATTGACAACAAACAGAGATTCACACAGGTGAGACACATACCAGAAGGTTTTGCCCATATGACATCCCCAGGCTCAAATTCTTGGAAATCATCCAAACTGGCTGCCAACACAGCCACCTCTTCATGTTTTTGGGTACCATCATCTGGACTTTCACCACTGAGGAGCCTCAAATTTAAGTGCTGTATTTCTTCACCAGAAATAAAGAACTTTATTTTCTGATTTGATAGAATCAAGTCTTCCTTATCTCCATCTTTATACTCAACCTGTACAATGAATCAATATGATCCCCATATGCTTGACAAGAAATGAATCAAATTCATAATCATCCGAATGACAAATAGCAATGAAAACCATACCCGATGCCTATTATTCTCTGACTTGTACCCAATAACTCTGCCAGAATACCAATCAGCATCCAGTGGCCAGTAAACCTGTTGTGCACTATACAATATAAATGTCACAAAGTAACTAATGTCCCAACTAACCAACCAGATTAAGATAACAAATCATGTTCTAAAGAGCCAGAGCAATTGCTTGCCTTGCATTCTAATCCAATGAATGATTTGGGATCAGCATCTTGAAAACTCAACCTAGAGAAGTAACGAATTAAACATCAAACCAGAATACAAAGTGAAAACAGAGCTGACGAGTAACCACATGAGCCAATTTGCATGATTGAATTGCACCCATGAGCTAGAAACCCAGAAATGGCAGATACATCAGGAGAAAGTGACGCAATCTTAACCCTCACCTCTGCCATCTTTTAGTAGTATCTGTACCTGACACCACCTTCTCCGCCGATTTGCGCTTATTCCTCCTCGAACTCCGACCATTACTAACACTGTGATTTTTACGGCAATCCCTCGACTTGGGCCCTTCAACACTCCCCAACGCGCTCGAATCCACTCCCAAATCCACGGCCTCGCCGCTCCCAACCCTCCTCCTCTTCTTCCTCTTCTTCTTCTCGACGATCTTCGACTCGCCCTCCTCTTCCTCCTCCTCTTCCTCGACCTCGTCCAATTGGCCATTGGAATCGAAGTAATTGGAAGGCGGCCTGAACCTCTTGGGCCGGCGGGAGTAAAATTGGACGAGAGGAGGTCTCACGAGAGGCTCCTCGTCATCCGAATCAGATGATTGCGGGAGTATCAGCTTCCGAGCCCTCAGTTTCTTCGACATTACAGCCAAGGAGCCGCTGGAGGCCGGGGAGGTGGAGGAGTACACGTGGTGGAGAGGGACGTAGCGAATCTGCGTGCCGGCAGGGCCGTCGACGGTGAGGTCATCCTCCGGCGTCGGCGCCGCCATGGACGACAGAGCAAAAGTAGAGATGCTTCAGGTGAAAATGACGGATTTGGAGTGAGAGATAGAGGGTTAGGGCTTTATAGGGAGAGGACAGGCGATCCAGTTCCCGCCGTTTTTTATTATTTATTCACTGTTTTGATTTAGTTCACAATCTAACTTTGATCGTTTTGATTTAATTCACAGAGATCTACTTTATATGACTCGAATGCCCAAAAAAAAAGAAGCGACTAAAGTCAAACTAACTTCAATAATTGATGAATTAAATAAGTATAAATATAATATTTCATTCGAATTTGTTCAATGATATATATCAAAATGAAAAATAATATATATTAATAGTTGTACAAAGTCTTAATTTTTTTGATGGATTATAGAGTTCCAATGATAATTTGAATTCGACATAGATAGAAGCTTTGAACATTTATAAGGCCTTATGTCAGGTCAAGATTGTTCGAAGATAAATTGTTATGTATGTATTTTTAAACCTTAAAATTCATTGGACAATGCTTTTATTGGCTTTTATGATTATACTAGACATATATTAGTTTTGAAAGAACTGTTAGGTATGATTTCATTTGAGATTAAAATACTTGTCTATAGCAAGACAATATTAGTATAGACTCAAATATAATGGAGATGATAATTATTACAGTTAACTTTGTATGAATATAATTTATTTATTATTTAATAATCAGATCGAGATTAGACAATACAATAAACACATTCTCCAAACATACAAACGATTAATAATTAACAGTTTTAAATTACTCGGGAGTCATTTAAACTCGAGTAGCTAAAAGAGAATAACACCTTAACAAAATGACAAAGTATCAATGGTCAAGCCTAATATGTAGACATCTTTGTGGGCCAGACTTTATTGGGCATATGATCGAAAAGCCCAATAGCTGAAAACATGCTTCTACCAAATACACAATTAGACACGTGCAGGCCCAATCGATGACAAGAAAATGGAGCCCTAGAGCACGATCGTCTCTCGATATAAAATCGTAAGATTGAGCAGCGAAGAAGGGCGGTAGATCTTCTTCTTCTCCTTCGCAGCTCCTAGGGTTCTTGGTTTCCTCAGCCGAGCAAGATGGTGAGTCATCGTTACGCTCTTTCATTTGTCATTTTGTTCGATTCGGTTGTCGAGTATATGCTTTTTTTTGCAGTGATTTATGTGTGCTATGTTTGATTTGCTCGTATGAAGAAGAATGAAATGGATTGGTTTGGATGCTACAATGTGCTGTTTCTGATATCTGATATTGACTAGTCAGCTGTGATTCTGTGAAGTTTGCTCTTGACTTTATTTCTGTGTTTGTGTGTTTCAACATTTGTAAGTTGTAACAATGTTCATTCTCTAACCTGGATTAATAACTTCACATTTAGGTCATTCGAAGTATTGGGAAACATGTTACATAGTCTTAAAATTATCCATATGAATTGTGTTCGGATTTCTAAAGTAATTCACAGATTGAGTAATTGAGTATCTGATTAGGCTTTTGGGTATGTGATTGTGTTATTGATGAATTGGATATAAAGTTTTAATTATTGGAACTGTTAATATAGATGATTTTATGAACCGGGTTTTGGTTGTTGGTGTAATTGACAGCTTGAGTAGCTCATTTAACTATTTAACTTCCAAAAATTTAGTTTAGTTTTATGTGATGGTCCACCTATAAGATTTCATATGTATTTAGCTGCTCCAGTTTCAATTATTAAATCTGCATGTATAGATAATTTACACTATTGGATGCATACCCATAATCTTAATTCAAATTATGAGATGGGGTTTGATTGAAGTGAGTGACAGCTAGAGTAGCTAATGAACTGCCAAGGTTTTAGCATAGTTTTGAGTGTGATAGTCCTGCTACAGGAGTTGAGTTCATATCTTCTCCTGCTCCAAAGGTTTTGATGGTGAACATTTTGTTTGTCTGCTGATACTGCAGATGTGGCAAAATCTAGAAGTCCTTGAAACATTTTGTAGTTTTAATAATGGAGTGATCATTTATGCTTTTAGGATTATAGTTTCTGAACACACATTCTCTTTTGTACTCTCTCTTGTAGGTGAATGTTCCCAAAACAAAGAAGACCTACTGCAAGAACAAGGAGTGCAAGAAGCATACCCTGCACAAGGTCACTCAATACAAGAAAGGAAAGGATAGCCTTGCTGCGCAGGGGAAACGTCGTTATGATCGTAAGCAATCTGGTTAT
The DNA here is from genome assembly GCA_036897725.1 of Erodium texanum. Taxonomy (NCBI): domain Eukaryota; kingdom Viridiplantae; phylum Streptophyta; class Magnoliopsida; order Geraniales; family Geraniaceae; genus Erodium; species Erodium texanum. Next base: position 1,355 of record JAYMSW010003159.1, on the reverse strand, counting down.
GGTGGTCAGCCCAAACCCGTCTTCCACAAGAAGGTGAAGCTTCTTTACACATTACTTGCCTTCTCCATTCACGAGTTTGGAATAATTTTTTTCTTTTGATCTTTGTGGATGCTGTATACATGATCTTAATGGCACTGTTGTTTCACTAAACAGGCCAAGACTACCAAGAAGATTGTGCTGAGGCTGCAATGCCAGTCTTGCAAGCACGTGTCCCAGCACCCGATCAAGGTCATCAATTCATCAACCGTCCATTTTTGTTGCATTTGAATTTATCTTACATTATTTATTTGCTGATGCCTGTAATTTGGGTGTTTGTGTTGCAGAGGTGCAAGCATTTTGAAATTGGCGGAGACAAGAAGGGGAAGGGAACTTCTCTGTTTTGATCGCATTGTACTCTGGTTACATTCATGTCCGCTTTACTATTTAGTTAATGGTGGAGTTTTTAGTGACAAACATTCTGAGATGTTGAAGACATGTAGTTTGATTCATTATGAGATGATATTTAATTGGATGTGCACTTTCTCATTTTCTTTTTGTCAATGTTTTTATATGCTCATATATTTTGCATTGTTTTGTTTTGATTTAGTTTGAGTTATTTTCATCCCAATTTATGTTTTGTAGCATCAAATGTTTCATTTTAGAATTTAATTTAATTAATTATAATTTAATCATTTGACTATTTATGTCAATGTTGTAGAAAGACCTAGTGGTTAAATTGAAATAATTATGATGTTAAATTGGGATAAGACATATTTTGGAAAGAGAAGTAAAATCACAAATTTAATCGAGAGAGATTGTGAATCTAACCTGCCTGTCCTTAAAAGTAGGTACAAAATGTATTGATATTTAAGAAATTAAACCTATATGATTTATAGTTGAAATATTTATTTTTTAATGTAAAAATTAAGGGGCCACAACCGTGCTTATGTTTCACCTAAACAAAAAAATAAAAAGGATCAATGTTGTAATAAAAATTGGCCAACGAAGCCAAAACTTGATGAGTCTCGTTGGGGAGGTATCAGAATTACCAAACAAAGCACATCCCAAGCACAACACCTACACCATTTCTCTCTCTCTCTCTGCCATCGACGCTCTCTCTTTCGCGCGCTCACAGTATCGCCATCGCTTCTCGCGCAGTTCGGAATTCGAAGTCCTCGTTCTCTCTCGCGCTCGCTTTTTTGCGATGCCTTGATACCTCCGACGCCGGAACTGCCACTGGCAAGCGCACCCGGCGAAATATCCGGCGAGATTCCGACGCTGCCGGTCCAGAAGTCATCATAGGGTTTTTTAATTACCAGGATTTAGGGTTTTTGCGTCGTTCGTTCTCGCCATGGCTCCAGGGCGTAAAAGGGGAG
>JAYMSW010003158.1:0-12628 GCA_036897725.1 Erodium texanum | reverse complement strand
GTTGACAATTGTTATTTTATGTGTTGTGTAATTGCATTTGTGTAATGTTGGTTAATCAAATCATTTCGACCACTTTTTCAATTATGAACATCATATTATTAATTATCCTAACATGTTTATACGGAAAAAAAAAGTGTTTTAAATTTACTAATTAATGACTGGAAAAAAAATTAATTATGGACAAAATAAATTGTAACAAAAGTGTTAAAAATATTACATGAGTGGGAGTAGTTTGACAAATTAGTAGCTTAAAGTATTTATAGATATTGAAATATCATAAGAATAGAATGAGCTATAGCTCAGTGGTAAAGCTTGTTTTCTTATCTTTCCACCCGGATTCAAATCCTGTAATCAATATCCACGTCAGCAGGAAAAATAAAATGAAAATCCACGTCAGCAGCTACAGTAATATAACCTATTTTTCAAAATATTTTGAACAGTAACCTATTTTTGTAAATAAATCTTTAAAATGATTTTTTTTTGAAAAAAAAAAACCGTTATTATTAGCCCTCTGATATCTCTTATGGGATGATCGGGTTTTAAATTTTAGGATAAAAAATAACAAAAAGAGATAATAAAAGGCATATTGAGAGCAAATTAGATAAATAATAGATATTTTGAATATAGTGAGATTCAAATTCATCCGTGAACAATAAAATTTTGATATCATATTAGAGAATTAACTCAACTAAAAAATTAAATAATAATTATAAGCCCTCTTATAATTTTGTATTCTACCGGTAGACAAAGCTTGAAGTGGAAAGACTTGTTTGATAAATGAGCTCACACCTTATTTTATAGTTATCATATTCCAAAATGAACGATTGATGTTTGTTTCCCTAGAAGAAGATAAGTGATCTAGATTTGTGCTCTAGAATTTACCGTACAAAGGTGGAGAGTTATTTACCTTCCACATTCCCTCATTTTAAGATAATTTTTTGAGTTGGGTTCGTCTGGACAGGTTTGACCGCGGATTTTAGATTTTTTTTTTTTGGCAATATTTGAGCAGCTCTGCCCAAGTTTCTAGCCCCTGTCAAAGCTTGTAGACATATTTTTTTCGGATCACACGCTGCCCACATCAAGAATTGACCAACAGATTTCTGGGTATCTAGTAATAAATAACAACTCATTACTCCACCAAGATTCAAACCTTGGTAGACAAGAGAAAAATAACTCACCTAACCACTGGGCTGTAAGTTGTTAGAGAGATTATTTTGTGCTGAAACAATTTACAAAACAAGGGGGCATTTCAATTAACAATCTCATTGGCAAATTGCCACAAGAGGTATGGAGATTTCAATCATTGTAATAACTCTTCCCAATCTCATCAACAGGTGAAATGCACAGTTAATATTCATCCACATCAACACAAGAGCAGCTTAAACAACATTCTTAAACACATTCCTTCAATGTAAGACATTCTTGAAGTATCAAAAACATCCATCAAACATGCAACCTTACTTTTCTACAATCTGAAGTTCATGACACTAAGATCACTACAAGGAAACAATAGAATCATATCTACCCCAGCTAAGGAAGACCGAGGCTTCCAGTGTAGTCGATAAAGGGTTGCATTAGATGTTTCAAGAGCCATAATAATTGATTATGAAGTATATCGTATCATATAGTGTATATTGTGCACACCGTATTCTGGTGATAACCTACAAAAAAAGGACAGATTATCAACAATGGAACGAATTGAACCAACATGAAACACATACTTCAGACAATAAGAGTGTTTCTCAATGAAGCGTTTAAAACTCATCGCTCTTGACAAGCCATAAGAAAAATAAGAGTATATTTTGAGACATCAAGATTCTCATTACTACCACGAAAAAGGTCACCATGTATAGAACCAAACCCTACCTGACACCTAGAATGTCCTATGGTAAATAAAGAAGAATGGAGTTTTATACTAAACAGCTCCTCGGATTGATAATAAAATGAATACAATCTCAAAAACTAAGCACTTAGGTAAATCAGCCATAAAAAGGGAAAGGGGTCAGGAAAATACTAGTTAGCCTCTGGTTCGCAGGATGGTAATGCAGCCTTTTCCTCCTTCGGTGCGGATTTTAGTTGTCTCAACAACAGGCTTCCCAGAAAAAGCTGAGGTTGGGAAAGAATCTTCATCACTTTGCTTTGATTTTGGCGGTGTTGGAGGGCAAATCCGTTGGTTAATATCCTTCAGGGTAACATCTCCCTTGATGCCACAAGGTTTTATGATGTCAAATGGATAGGCAATTGACGAAGCTAACTTTGTAGGAGGCCTTGTGTAATATTTCCTTGCTAAGTGTGTACAAAAAGAGAGAGCTCAAAACAGTCAATTTTATAGTTTTTGCATGACCTACAACATTTATCATTTAAGGGTGCACAAATAATAAACAATCATCCCAATAATGGGATGGGTTGGGGTGAAACCCATTTTTAAAATGCACACCAGGAAACTATGAAATCTACGGTATCAGAAAATGAAATCTACACCATCAACAAATGAAACCTTGTGTTAATATGAAAACTATATTATCAAAATAAACAATCTACATCATCAAAATAGGAAATCTACGTAAGATTCAATCTCAGCTGTCCATTATTTTGATCCAATGGGGGGTTTCTACCTGAACCCAATCGAACCCTCCAGCAATATAGGATAACATATTTAAAGAACTTGGAAGATTCAAAATGGTGTTTCGGGCAAAAGGTAATAGAAAATAGATCATTATCAAAAACATACCTCTAAAAATAACATTCTTAGAAGGTCGACTAGCACGCCGTTGAACAGGATTTGCTTCCTTCCCAGGTGGGAAAAACTCTAGAATGGTGAATCCAATAAGAATTTAGATAGAACACACGAGAAAAGTAATGAGGAAAGGAAAGGTGTAATATTAAATGAAAGAACAGCGTTATTACCACTAATATCAATGTGAACATCAGTTTCTCCAGAGAAATTCCTGAATTTCATGTAAAAGCTATCAGATTATAAAAAAAATGGGTTTGCAAACTAAAATGCTATGGTAAAAAAGAAGCATACGCGTCATAAGGGCTGCTGAAGGTCGTCTCAGTGTCATTGAGGCATTCAGCAAGCCACTCCTCAGATGACTGATCCACAGCATCATAACTTGAAGCTGAGGCTGAGGCATCTTTACAGACATAATACAATATCAATAGAACATCCAAAGTAAAGATGTATGTGTCCATATTTATTTATATCAGAACATAATTTTGCAAGAGACAGACCTGAAAACCCAGAAATCAACTGTGACATATCAGGTGAAAACTCTTCAACAAAGTCCTCCCTCTCCTAAACACAGAACAAAAAAGGCATTATATCAGACTGAAGTGGAGTTTGATTGAATACACACATATTTACTCAAAGAGTAGAGATTGAGCTTATAATTACACTTTCTCACTACAAATAAGCCAACGCTGAATCTCCTTCAGAAATATTATAAGAGCAAATAAAGCAGAAAAAGGTTACAGGCATTTCAATGGTCCTAAGCACAAGTGTGAACATGAACAACATAGTGAGCATATACCACAAATGAGCCAAATAAACATTCACTGACACAAAAACTGCACTCTAAAATAAACTTCATGGATATCACCAATCAAGACTGGTGTTAAGACACTCAAAATAAGCTGTATATATGACCGCTCAAACTAAGTAGGTGTATAGACAAGAAAATTGAGAAATATATGAGTTATTGAGAACTAACATTTGACTTAAGAAACACAGATGACATTTCTTTACTACAATTTGGTGAATCCATTGCTTGAGTGTCAAACTGTAGCGTTCTGCGTTTCTTAACTAGAGAACATGTCTTACTACAATCTTCTGGTTCCTTGTTCCTTGCCTCTGAAAACCACCATTTCAATTAGAACGAGAAAAAAGAAGAAGAAATATAATTGCCTTACAGATACAGATGAATATGACAATTGATGGTGGGGGCATAATGCAGTACCATTGTGGCTTACAAGGTAAGCCAAATCCAGGCAATCCTTGATTGGGGTGGCTGTTTCATTAAACATGGAGGTTATATCCTCTTCACTCTGAAGGACTTCATTCCACAGGCATTCAGGCATGTCTGGTTAAATTATGTTAAAAATTAGGAGAAAAATTAATAAGCTACACACTCACTCCAACTATCATCACTTAGAATAAGCTAAGAACAACATAAAGAACTTACTGGCATTTGAATCCTTTTGGAGACTATAATCACCCCCTTGCCAATCCCACGGCTCACTATCAACATTTCTGAAATGAGAACAGAAAAATTAGAAGCAAAAAAACTAGTGTCAAAGTTGTGCAAGCAAAACATGAATAAAAAAAAGAATGACACTCAAGATGAAGCATTATTGAGGAGCTTCAAAAGGCATTTTGTTTACGTAGGCAAATCTAGATGGGATCATAGAGCACAAACAGAAAATGACATAGAGCAATGTAGCATGTAATCTATGAAGTACACAGGCCAAAATGGAACACAACTAATAACCCAAAAGGAGCATTGGATGGAATATGGTGAATGAAGAGTAATTCTACCATTTGGACCCAATTTGCTATTTATATGAGAAATTGAGAACCTAAAAATGGAAAATTACAAAATGGGGGTAGGGAGAAAACAATGAGCCAGCCATTAAATCAAACCCAAGACTCAAATCCTCATCCTCACATCACTCCCATAATTCATAATACATCAAAACATCATCAATAGCAGAGAAGATTAAATCAGGAAAAAAAATCAAGCAAAACCCATCAAACAGATCAACCAGATATTTCAGAAAATGAACAAAAAACAAACCATGGCCATCTCAAAAAACCATCAATTCATCACCAATTTTGCTTAGAAAAGAAAGGGGAAATCCAGAAAACATGCATCGATGAACCGAAACAGTCGACAAATGAGACAAAAAAAGAAGAAGAGAAAAGCATTTACTTGTCTTTATGGCAGTCCATTGATGAAATCGTCAAATCAAAAGCAGCTGTATCACAAACACTCCGGTCTTCAATAAACACAAAAATAGCCGTTACAGAGATGTTAGATTGAGATTGGATCAAACAATAGGTATATATAAGAGCAGCCCCACCCCACTAAGCCCTCAAAGCGTGCTCTGTATCTATGGGGTGAATAAAAAGCGCCGTCTATGTCTCCTCTACTTCAATTCTCATACACTTTACTCTTTGACTCTGGACCCGCATTGCATTGCATTGCCTGTTTCTTATTGTTACTCGTGGATATGGGCTTACCGTTTTTACCGCGCACGTATCTAAATTCCCTCTACTTTTTACCGCGAACCAAATTAACCAATATTAAACATTTGACCTCAGATTGACTTGGTACATTCCTTTTGAATGCAAATGTTATACCAAAGTCAACTTATGTCATTACAATTACTTGAAATTATTTTTTCTACTCATTCTTCTATTTTGAATGTAAACGAACAAGTCCCTATTTGAACTTGCTATGATGAATCTCTTCCATCAATCAAAATGATTTGCATTTAATTAGCCGAGTTGATCTATATCACAAGCCCAATTGTAAATGGGCTATGATATTACAAGCCCGCTTAAACATCTAACGGAAGTCTTACATCACATCTAATTAAAGCGAGAAACAAGCACTAAAAATCCCACATTTTCTTCTTTTTTTTTTTACAACTATAGCAATGCATAGAATATCTCAGATCATCATCAGTGGTTGAGAAACATGAATCATGCTTCTGGACCGTAAGGGCCAGGTCTTGCTTCCCACCGGACGTCCTTAGCTACAAATTTACGAGGCTGCTTTGAGTTTCCATCCGGAATACTTGGCCTTTTCTTCCTTGTAGCGTTTCAGTTCTCTTAAAGCAGCAAGAATGATATGCATCGACACCGGCATAAAGAACGGCTATGGAAATAGGAAGTAGTGGCAAAACATGAGTCAGTTTCAACAGGTTAAGCTGTTAAATCAAGCCAGTTTAAGAGAGGTTTAAGTTGTGTCACCAACCGAGTAGACAGCAAAACAATGTTCAAAGGAGTAGTAGCTGACGGACATGATAGACGGGTGAAAGAAGGCGTCCTCAGCCAAAGATCTCGCTTGCCTCGAGGACACTGCACAAAATAATAATAAAAAACAGATAGTAAGGAGAAAAAAAATTGTTGGCCTTCAGTGGATCCTTGATTGGAGTAACAAGGACACTTAAACATGTGACTGGAATGGTAGGAGAAGTACCAGCTGAAACATCTGAAACTCCTAGAGAAGCATTGCTTTGTGCCAACTCAGCAGCCTCCAGAGAGAATTTTACCTGCTCCATGACAGAACCCAAAAATCAAAATAGCCCCCAATTATGCAACCATGTGCAAAATGCTTAGACAACAAGCTTCTTGACATTTAACTACAAATACATCATGCCTCAAAAGAAAAGAAAGCTGCAATTCAATTTTGTACCTATGAAGGCATCAACTTGTTCCAGATAAAATTAAAATCTGACATTATTCTCTCTTTTTATATCTAGAAATGGGCAAAGTACAATACCCCATAGCTGAAAAGTCTACCAGGCAAAGCTAGTAAAACTACAAGGGGGCATATTATAAGCTATCTTTTTATTTCAATATCTTTGTTCTTTAATTTTCCCCTCTCTAAGAGTCATTGTATTCTTGAGGATTCTAGCACAAAAAAAAAAAAAAAAACCAAACAATGCTTGCTTGTCCAATTGGTTAAACACTTGAACTCAGGTCTTGGGATGTCACCTGGGTTCAAGTCCCAGCCCTTTGGGCCTTTCTCTCTCTCTATTCACCACTTGTAGGGCCTCTTTCAAAGTGGGGGTCACAAAAATTTAGAGCTCTCTTTTATAAAAGGGAGTTCATGCTTGATACATCAATCTTAAAAAGTTCTTTAAGAATCAAAAATTGTTTGGTGCTCCCTTGCTTCTACATAATCAAGGTCTTGAGACCAAACACTTTGATACACCTGATTTTTTTTTTTTTGAAAGATTGATACACCTGATTTAGTCGATAAAAAAACCTTGAAGATATAACGATAGGGAAGAGTATTGGAAATCATAGCATGCGTGGAAGAACAATAAACAACCACTAGACTGTGAAGAATCACCTGTTTCCCTATCTCATCCATGATGATCATTCTTGGCAGTGATTGAACCTGCATTGGAGTTTTGGGAAATGAAAACATGTCTTGCTGAATCAGTTTGATGATTCCATTAAGGTACTAAACAGAAATCTGCAGGAAAAAAAACATAACATACCAATCTGGAAAGAGATCCAAGAGTTGTTGCACATGAACGGAGATTAAAGCAGGTGTGCTGCCGTGACAATACATCCAGCTCCCTATAGAAGAATAAACATAAAGTTGAATAATGATTTATAATAACACAATTAACTGCACAAAACTAAACAAGTGCATACAGTCATCCATTCATTTACATTCCAATGCCTATGTAGCACTTATGAGATACTTATTGGCTTCAGCACTTAAAACAGCAGTTTCATTGTCAATACTCATTCTTGAGTTTGTATAAGATGAAAAAAAGGTATTTAAAACAGCAGCAAAAGGATTAACTATTACCATTCCGTGAACCCTCTTTCACTAGCTAAAAGGTTGTATGTGCCTGATGTACCAACATAAAGGCTATCAGATTTAAGACCAAAAAGTTGTCTGAATTGCCCCATGAAAACTTCAAAAATGCTCTGAAGATCCTGTTTCAAAAAGATTAAACTTCAAACTAAAGTAAACTAGCAAGTAAATTAACAGGATGGACTTCTGATGGTCTTAAGCTCATCAAAGAATGAGAATAAATGGATCAGATTGCAGACAAATGAAATGCCGACCAATAAGTAATAATGAATTATATCCTGCAATCTCCTATGTTTGACTGTAAAATCTGAAACTTCGGTAACTTCCATTTCAGCTAAGAAGATTTTTCTTTCTCAAGTTATGGATAAACATCTGACCTGATCAGAAATTGTATGCTTAACAGGACGATTTTTTTCTGAACTATGTGAACAACCCTGAGGGTTCCAAACAACAACACCTCCCCACATCTGCAAAAATTATGTCAAATATTAAAAGTGGGCAGTTTGGCAAAAATGATTGGTAGCAACAGGAGTGAAAGTTGTGGCACGATAAGTAACTGGAGACACAAAGCCATTTGTTTTGGAAATCTCTCCATCTGGAAGCTGCAGGAGAAGAGGGCATTCCTTTGCAGATGGTATGTATCTGACAATAAAGGGAAAGAAAATTGACAAGGTGAGCATTGAGTGTAATTGATGTCCTGTCTTGCTAATGGTCCAAAATTCACTCATACTATTCAAATAGTTATATCCATTTAAAGGATTTGAATAAGAAACTGGAATAACCCCATGTAAGCCATAGTCGTACACAGTGTCCCCACTTTCGGTCCTACAAAATCTACAATGCAAATTTAGTTTCTCCATACAATACACACTTATTGCTAGATAATGCCTATAGCCTTAAGAAATTGCCCTATTCCATTGGACGGAGAATTTTTATAACTACTGCTACGTACTCAGAGGTACTCATGATTCAATGCAAGCAGTTGCTTTAGTTACTAAAATAAAAGTGAATAATAAAACAAGGATAGAGTTAAAGGGTATACACCACAAATTGTAATATCTTTGACCTTCCTCCTGCAGCAATAGATGTATCCAAGTGCCACTCATTTGAGTTCACCTGTAAAACTTAACCAATAAAATTACTAAGAAAAGCTAAAAAATATTTCAAACTAGGAGCATATTAAGGCATGACCAAGAAAAAAAAGGTTAAAAATAGAATGAGAATTTATGGTGGTTAAATTAATAAAAACTGGATTTTCAGTGTGTTACATCAAAGGTTCATTTACTGGGTATTGTAACAATACAAGTTGATAAGGGTTATCATATTATACATGACAAAATGTGATATATCCAGACTTAGCATATACATGTGCACAGGCCAAGTCACCAACATATGTGCCCAAGCTTGGATAAATAGAGAAGAAATGTGTGTGAATTGGTTCCGTATGCAGATTTCATAGTATGTGATTCAAAGATTTCAATAAGTAAAGAAAATGCCATGCAACTTTCTTCTGGATTTTTAAATAAGCATTAAAGCACAAGTTAAAGAAGCATACAAAGAAAGGAAGGTCTTGGGTGCTAAAGATATAGCCATTCCGGCCATCATCCCAGGAAGAAAAGGAAGACTTTGGTGTGTGGTATAAAACCTAAAGATATAAAGCAAAAATAAGATCAGATGATGCAGTATAAGAAAAAAAAAATCAATACATATTTACAAGAGAATTCAAGATACCACCTGACTTTCTACGCTTATATTTGCTACAGGTCCTAAAGCCTCAACTATTGGGGCCAACAAAGTTTCATCTACGTTTTGAAAATCCCTGTAGATGCAAAAAAACTTGCTTTAATTAACCACCATGTGTAAGACACATGACCAAGTGTCAACAGAAATCGTTTTGTGATTAGCCAATCCACATCCAGATAGATCTCGACTACATTAAATGTGCACGGGCACATGTACACTTTACCACAATTTCTATTATCAGCAAATGAAGTTCTGTTATACTACTTAGCAGATAGTGTCCGCGGGAAAAATGAAAGAACAGTATGAACCCCACCAAGTTATCTAGCCAGTGTTCAGTATAATTATACATGAACAAACATAAACCTTCATGGCTTACTGACAAACAAATTTCGGTTAAATAAGAGAGAGAGGACATTCATACCAATCATAAATCCCATCACTTGGATTAGCATTGAGCAAATTGAAAGATAGAACAATCCTCCCATCAGCACCAACAGGCATGAACTCCCCGTGAATCAGTCCTTCATTTTTCCCACCATTTACAAACACCTTAACAAAAATTTCAGCAACTCTTGATACCATGTCAGCCTCTGCGACCCTACCAATAATCCAAGCATGTCGGTACTTTCCCACCACAGCCCTCACCTCCTCGTCCCTATTCACCACCACCACACTATAGATTTTCCCACCAGACCTGGAACCCGAACAATCCCCCAATATAGACCCCAACAGTTCATCAACACCCTCATCATCACCCTTTAAGCCACCATCAAAACCAATGCCATTGATCCCACCACACGGGTACAAACAAGAAGGAAGGCCATCTTGGGTCTGTAAACAATCGGAACCAGAGTCTATAGTTACAGAGACAGTGTAATTGCTGCTACAAGTGCCACATTGTGAGGCTCTTGAGGTCAGTCTAGTCATGTGATTGAGAACTGACAATCTCAAATCATCTGGGGAGGATTCTGGATTGAACCCAACAAAGATTGCTTGAAAGTGGCATGGGAACTGTAATGGGTCAGTTTCCATTTGCGTGGAGAGTGAATCTATATCCAGAAACGGCAGAGGGGCTCGGGATATTTCAGTCGATTTCCAGAAAAAAGGGATGCCTGTGAATACCCAAACCCCCAAATCACCAAACAAAACATATATGGTAGGAAACAAACTGAGAGATAGGTATGAATCTAGATATCACTCCTATAACGAGCAATTCTAATTACACACAGCCACATAAACAATAGCAATTACCATATACACACATAGATATATACAGAAATCTAAAGAGAGAGACAGGGGAGTACCTAGTAAGAAGGAGAAGAGGACGGAGAGAGTGAGGAACATGCGCTTCAATCCAGGTTTAGTTTCGCGCAGAGAGTCTTTGGGGTCATCCTGTGAGGCAGGACCTTGATGATCGCTCGACGCTTCTGGGTTTTGTTGAGGTACTTCAGGTGGATCGATTGAAGCCATCAGAGGTTCTGAGATTTCCGCCATTGTCGATAGCAGCAGACGAAGAAAGCTTCGGCTCCAGATCCTTCACGGTGGAGAGCTTTAGTTCGAGTCTTACAAGGTAGGGGTACTTTGGTCATTACAGCAAAAATGATGACGCGACTATTCATGACTTTCAGTATTGACTTTGACCGGGCTGTAGTGATCCTGGCCGTAGGCAATTCTACCCCAAAAATGTTCCAAATGTTAGCGCCAATATTGAGCGGCAACGTTAAATTTTTTAAAATTTCACATGAACTTTAGAACCAAACCGCAATGTCAAAACTTCAAAATACACTCTTCCCTCTCTCTTTTCCTCTTTGTCTGCTCTCCACTTCTCTTTTTCTCTCTATCTGCTTCTCGTCCTTTCTCTCAGATCCGATTCTTAGAGCGGAACAGAACAGAAGAGCTATACTGTATTTGGCATCTTATGAATCTCAGGTACTTCATCTGAATCCCCAATCCTATTTGCTCTCGCTCTCGCTCTCTCTGGATCTCGAGCTGTCGATTCAATAGTGCTCTTTATGTTCTAACTGAGAATTGGAAGCAATATTGGAGGTAAACTATGTATCTCTATTTCCATTTTCATTAAGCTTTCAGTTTCTCGGTGGAATCGCTCATTTTGGCTGGAAATCTGCACCCAATTGAGAAATTAGGATAAGGCAGTCTAGAGCTGTTTTGGGTTTCCTGGTTTGCAATTTATTCGGTTTCTGCCATAGATTTCATTGTTTCTGAGGAAATTCGTGTTCTGGGTGTGTAATCGCGCAATCTAAACTCGAAATGGTTTAAGGGCAGTCTTTGGGTTTTTAGGGATCTATTGTTCCAAAGGTGAAATTTTTATACAGCTTCAATTTGTGCCCAATTGAGTATAATGGTGAGAGAACAAAGAGTTGAGTCCTTCTATTCTCGGCTCCGTGAATCCGTGTCAGCTTCATCTTACTCTCCTTTGCTCGTATTTCCATCGACATCAGATGTTGATTCGCTTTGTGCCCTGAAAATAATCTTCCATGTTCTTGAGTCCGATTCCATTCGGTATGCTTGTTATCCCGTGTCTTCGTTTGAGGAGGTGCACAAATATGCAGGACCCAGTTTGTGTTCCTCCGAAGATCCTGTTTCAATTTTGCTGATCAATTGGGGGTGTCACCGGGACCTGAGAAAGGTTCTGAATTTAGGGCCCGCAGCTCGCGTTTTTGTTGTTGATAGTCACCGTCCGATTCATCTCCACAATCTGAGTGACCAGAATGACCGTGTGATTGTTCTTTATTCCCGCGATGATGAGGACCAGTCTGATCTGGCCTATGATTTTGATGTGTCGGCTCTGTCTAATGCCTGTGATTTGAATAGTGACGATGAGGTTGATGAAGCTGTTGATAGTGAAGATGATAGTGAGAGTGATGAGGAGGAGGGTGGGTCGAGGAAGCGGAGAAAGGTAGATGGAAATGAAGATGACCCAGTTCAGGTTTTCAGGAAGCTGAAGAAGGAATATTATCATATGGGTACTTTCCATGGAAAGCCATCTGGGTGTTTGATGTATGATCTATCTCATTCTCTGAGGAAGAACACAAATGAGCTGCTTTGGCTGGCTTGTGTTTCTCTGACAGATCAGTTTGTTCATGAGAGGCTAACAGATGAGAGGTACCAGGCTGGGGTTATGGAGCTAGAGCAGCACATCAACAGTTCAGGGAATTTGGATGCAGTTACTTCAGTGACCCTCAAAGACGGGACAAAGATCCGGGCTCCTGATGCCTCTAGAATTTCATATGAAGATGAGCCCAGACTGATGCTGTTGCAAGAGTGGAACTTGTTTGACTCAATGCTGTGCTCTTCATACA
>JAYMSW010003157.1:0-12628 GCA_036897725.1 Erodium texanum | reverse complement strand
AAAAAATGTTTGGTAGAGTTGATAAAAAATGCATGCTGAAAGTGATAAAAAATACACACTATAGGTGATAAAAATACATACTATAGGTGATAAAAACCTTTAGTAGAGTTGATAAAAATGTATGTTGGAGGTGATAAAAATACATATTATATGTGGAAAAAAATATATAGTAGATGAGATAAAAATGCATGTTGAAGGTGATAAAAATGCATGCTGAAAGTGATAGAAATATATGTTAGTGATGAAAAAGATGTTTAGTGGAATTGATACAACTTCATGTTATAAGTGACAAAAATGCACGTTGTAGGTGATAAAAATACATATTAGGGGTGATAAAAAAATGCATGTTGAGGGTGATAAAAATGCATGATGGGGTGATAAAATTTCATGTTAGAGTAATAAAATCAGTAAAATAAAAATCTCAAATCCAAAACAATACATCCTCAATCTTTTCTCTTGAACTTTCAATCTTTTCCTTAGCATGAAATCACAACCAATCTATGAGGATATAAAAAAAAATCGAATTCTAAATCTTCAATTTGAAGTAGGTGAAGGAATGAAATTTCAATTTGAATCTTCAGAATCGAAATTTAAGATACGAGAGAGAGAGAAAACGAGATTTAAATTCTCGAATCGAAATCTTGGATGTTATAGAAATTTTTCAACTCAGAATATGAGAGAGAGAGAGAGAGTCATGGTGGCTAAAGAGAGATGAGAGAAAAAGTCATGGCCAGGTTTTTTGTTTGAAAAGAGAGAGAAAAATGAGTTCTAATTAGGGTATGGAAAGTAGGTGTAAAAAGATCAAAATATCTCTTTTTTATTGTAAAAAGACTAAATATATTATTTTGTCATCTTGTGTGTTGACAACATATGAGCCCTTATTTTTTTAGACAAGTGGTTTAGATTGGTTTTTTAGTTTGTAAGATAAGAGATGATTCTCAATGGATTTCTCTCCTTTTAGTAGAACCTAAACCTAATTTTATGTTACCTATAATAAACTCTTACTCATGTGAGATAAGTTTGAATAGTTGCAAGACATAGAGGAGCAAATGGTATGAAGGTTTGGCTGTTAAAGAAATCTCGGGGTGAAGAATGTGGTGAGTCAAAACACAATAACTCATTCTTGAGTACCATACTATGTGGATATTAACATGACATGGATTTATTATTGGGTTTTGTAGTTGTTACTATAAAAACT
Organism: Erodium texanum; assembly: GCA_036897725.1. NCBI lineage: Eukaryota > Viridiplantae > Streptophyta > Magnoliopsida > Geraniales > Geraniaceae > Erodium > Erodium texanum. The sequence continues at coordinate 11,430 of JAYMSW010003157.1, read as the reverse complement.
CTTTCAAATCTTCAACCTTCAATATGAACCTGAGCTTTTTCTACTAATCTATCGTTTTTTGGAAACACATTTTGGGTGTACATTGTTCATGAAAAATTGATTTAGTTTACCCAAAAAGTAGGCGCGGACTCCATTGAAAATCTTGTGGCGGGCAGCTAAGAATTGCAGAAAGTCTCTGATTCTAATATAACATTTAACATCGCTGTGTTTCTCAATCTGATTTTCATTGAACTATGACTTTGAGAATTTGATATCATACTTTGATAAAATAATAATTTTGCTTAAAAACCAGAAATGATTCATTCCTTAAACATTGCTTCACCAAATATATGTACCTATTTATTTCCACCACTGAACAACATTTTGGAAGTAGAATGGCATTGTTTGAAATTTACAAATGATGATAGGGGTAAAATGGAACAAAAAAAAGTATATTTCCTTGTTAAAATTAAGGACATGACCTAAGTTGATCATACAGCAATTCTCCTCCCTCTGAAACTCTGGTTAAAGCAATGTCTACATTCATATCAAATATCTAATGGTTAGTCTAATTATCAGCAAGATGATTATATGCATCATTTTGTCCACAACCTTGGCTTCCGATGGTATCTGCCATCTGACTCTGGGCACTGACCACATTACCGGCCTCCTCCTTCCTGTTAGCCCTCAGCTTGCCCTTACCGGAGGACCTGGACTCTGGAGAAACCTCCACCGAAGAGAGCCTACCCATCTTCTTCTGCAGATCAGCAAGTGAGTCATTTGTGGCCAACTTTCCTTTTGGACTCTTCTTTCCATCAGCAAGCTTGAGCTCTAATCTGTACAATGCACAAATGTCACAGCCATTGATCTCGTATTCAAACAAATGCCACTCCAGATTGTTTTGAGGCTGAGGGTCCATGTAATAGGATCGCTTCTGGCCCCCAAACTCCTTCACCACCTGCTTTCTTGATTCATGCCAACCACGCCCACTGTAATCTGGCAGTGACCTCTGCTTTCTGTTTCCGCTCTCAAATGCCCTTCTTGGTTTGTCAAAAAAGAGCCATTCCCTTATTGTCTCGCCCTCAAGCAAATTCAGATCAAATAGTTCTGCAATTCGAAAGGTCAATCTGTCAAACCAACAATTCTCAGATTGCACAGCTCTGCCATATCATATCACTCAAAAGTGGTGTAAAATGAGGTCTGGTGTATGAAATTGTGTTTACAACAAAGATAGGGTTAATTGCAGATAGCTATTGTGTATTATGCATCGTTTGCACATAACTATCCCAAAATTTAAACTTTTACATCCAGCCACCTAAAATTTCAAAAAAAAAAATTGCAGTTAACTATTTGTTTTGTGGAAAATGACGAAAGTGCCCTTGACCCAAATCTCATAAAAGACTTAATAACTACCATAAACACTTCAATTAGATGTAGAAAATGGTTGATGTAAAAAAGACTCCTTATAAAATATAACTATTAAAAAGATGTAAAAAATTGTATGTTTTGAGATTAGGGTCAATGATATTTTCATCATATTTTTTTTGGCAAGAAAGAGCTATCTGATTTATTTATTTATTTTTGAAAGTTTAGGTAGCTGTAAATAACGTTTTAAAGTTGGGGATAGTTATGTGCAAAAGACATATAGTACACAATAGCTATCTGCAATTAACCCACCAAGATATGCAGGGAATTGTTTTTTATTGAGCATTCTAGGAGACGGGAAGCTTACCAGGAGCATTCCATGGAGATCTAGTAGTAGCAGCTCCTTCACATTCAGGGATACCAACATCTTTTCCTAGTGTCTTAGCACTAAGAGCACTAAAGAGTTGACCATCCTTAAACCAGATGCCACGAGGTCGCAGTACAGGAGCCATACCAGGGCAACCTTCATTAAAAGCAAGAATTGCATGATCACTACTGCAAAATTCATGACACCAATCCAATCCTTGAGCGGGCCTTGGACAATCCCAGAGACTGCATTTTGGGCCCAGGAAAGCAGCTGGGGGAGGGCAGACACTTGGCAGAACGCTGGGTATGGCTTCTGGTCCGAATTCTTTGGAATCATTGAACTCAAAAGGGCCATAGCCAAAGTCTTGCTGTAGATCGAATTGATTGTAGTCAAGCTGGTTGGCCTCATTTGGGTTGTTAACCATCGGCTGCTGCAAACCTGAGGCAGATCCTTTGCATTGATCAAATCCTTGAAAAACATCTTCCTGTTGTTGGTTCACACAACATCCACAGAAACAACTGTTAAGCTCATTAGTAGTATATTGAACAAGACAAAAAAGAACCTTGTTCTAAATTCACTCCAAGTAATGAAAGTAAAATAATTGAGAAATATTCACTATAGATAAATCATTCATGGAAAAACGAAGGGCACCGAGTTCAAATTCCCAACTGTATGACATCTGAAGTTCCACCATAAAAACTAGTATGAAATTCCAGACTACCTATTAATATATACATATAAATGTGATATGACAAATTTAAAGATTGAAGAAACCTTAGGTATAACATCAGATTATAATGCTAACCATTCCCATAATAAGATAATAGTGTGAACCTACATATAGTACTATTCTTTAAAATGATAATTTCTAGAAACAGATAAATCAGAAGAAGAAGAAGAAAAACTTATAGGATGCTGAATATGACAAAAGATTATTTCCACACATTAAATGATATTTTGTCATGAATAAAGTCGGTATCTACTATCTAGACCATATGACTCATTACAGCTAATACCAAGCCCTAGGTATAGTACCAAATTTTGAAGTCCCTCACATATCTACCACACTTTACAAGTTCAAACCCCATATGTGCTGAGTGGTAACAACATTTGATAGCACTGGTGAGTGGTGACACGTTATTAAGTTTCAATGACAGCTAAATATCACAAGTGCATGTTCTTTTCCTTTTCGAATAAGTTTTCAATTGGGTTTTATAAGGAAATGGTTATGATTGTCATATGGAGGTAATAGTGTGGACGGTTTAAAAAAATTGAGAGCACTGCATGCAGAAAAGGATGCAAAACCTAATAATTTAAGTGTAATGCATATTAAATGAACCAATGATCAGAGTAGCAAAGTACAGCAGAATAAGGCATTGGATTCACTATCTAATCAGCCAGTGGAAGAAGATGCATAAAAACTGAAGGGGAAACTTTAGCCATGCTATGTACTCTAAAATCAAGCAAAAAGTTTATACTATGGAAACCAAAAATAAATAAAATGTGAAATTCAAAGTTCTTTTATTGCACTTTTAATGACTAATGAGATAAAACCAAAAGAACAGAGGAGTACAAAGTTGAAATTGGACATTCAAGAACTAAACAGAAGTTTCAGACACCCTGCAGTAGAAAAAAAAACAGACAAACACCTACCTTATTCTGTAAGCTTTCTTTACTCAGTGATATGCAAGACTAATACCAGGAAAGCTAACGACTTTTGAATACTAATACTTTCATATTCCCTCAATGTCAATATTAGCAGTGACCTAATGCAAGCATGAAGCATCAAGTAATTCCTTTTAAGCACCGTAGTTTCTATGGATTGAAACACATAATGTGGTGAAAGATTGATCCATGCTATTAAAATTCACTGATTTGATGTCCTTGAGTATCTTAGCAATCAGGTGAAGGGAGTGCTGTGTTAGCATTTGAAAGAGGATAAGTAAATATATATTAAGTGGGAGTAATCTTTCTACCTCTACTAGACAACAGTAAAAAAAGAAGCTCATCTTATCTGTTTTACCAACTACAAATCTGCAAAAGCCCACCTTCATTAAATCATCCACATTGAAGCTTGTAGCATCGGGATCAGGCTTTAAAGCAGGTGGCTCAGCAAATGGACTGGTTGCATCATCTTCCTCTTCTTTAAGTTGCAACAGACGACCAATATCAGCAAACGATCCAAGGCTACCACCCTGAACACACAACAATCATAAACTTTCAATATTCTACTTCAGATACTAAATCCAAACAGATAAGCATGTCGACGTGAAAGAAGAAACTCTCGAACAAAAGGATACTAACATTCAGAGAAGATGCTGGGGATGGCTCGTTGAGCTCAGCTTTCCACTCTCGAAGCATCAGATGCACTTGCTCCTCCAAGACATTGACGTCAACTGTTCTGCTTTCCTTCCTTGCAGATTGAAGATTGGTAAGCATGCCTTGTAGGCAGTTGACCCTGTTTTTTGCTTTGTCCTTCAAGAGCTGATGGGACGAAGCATTGCATTTATTCTTAGCACTGCTCCGCATGGATCCTCTCCTTTACAAGCCTAACAAACCAGAATATAATATTCCAATGCCTTAATATCAAAAGCATAAGAAATGGGAAAGTTAGACAAAATTCCCCCAAAACTGAATTAGAATTAAACTAAAAAATAGTGAAAAAAGAACAAATCATGCACAACCCAGAAACAATCAGAAAGAACAAACACAAATTCCAAGTAAACCGACAAGAAAATGTATAGAAAACTACAAAATCAGACCGTAATAGAAGATTTCACAGTGATCCGGGCCCAAAAGTCTTCTCAGTCTATCAAGGATCGGGTAGTTTTCGCCAGATTTCTAACAATTTTTTTCTCTATAAAGACAAGAGAATCGATCAAAATGCAGCTTTCAACAGAAAAATGGCGAAGATCAAAACTAACAATCGTTCAATCCATGGTCAGATCGTTAACAGTTTGGCTTCGAATCATTCAAAATCCCTAAAACCCGGATGAAAATGTGCAAAACAAAGTTCATTTCAACTATCCAAGAGACGAAACGAATCAGAGAAAACCTAGAAAGCAAAAGACAAAAATTACCTGAAAATATGGCTGAATATGAGTAAGAGGATAAGGATGACTGGTTTAGGTAGCTGGTAGTTGTGCAAACACCCAGTCGATAGCGAGGAGAGAGGAAGACGAAGCTTCAGAGAGAAGAGTCAAAAAGCAGCGAAATTGAGATGTGGAGTTGGGACCTCTAAAAACCTAAAACCATGCACAAATGTGTGCTCTGTGCTGTACCGTAAGTGTTTTTCTTTTTTCTTCCTCTCTCTCTTTTTGAGAAAAAAGGAAGAAGACGACAAAGCGGATCCGGGTAATTCCCAACTGAACCCGTTAAAAGCCCCGTTTGTCTTGTTTTTTTTTTTATAACAATTCTGATTTATCCAGAAAAAGAGATAATGAATTTGTGAAAATTTTAATAAGTAAAATTTATACAATGATCATTTATTATGCAGATAATCCATTTATGCAGAAAGATTTGTTTTATCTTGTAATTATTGAATTGTCTCACAACAATAAAAAAACAAGATACTCAATAAGAATCAACTGATTCATCTAAATAAAATTTTGCCATATGTTTGGGGTGGGATGCAATTTTTTATTAATTAAATGAGTTGTATAAGTCTTTATTTTTCATCATAATCCAGTAAAATTGGAACATTTTACCAAGAACCCAAAAATGAGCATGAAATACAAGGCAAATGAATCCTAATAATAATAATCTCCAGAAGACGGTAGCTGCTAGTAGCTGAATGCACTCTGATAACTCAGCAAGTCGGTGTTCCTGAAGGTCTTCAAGAGATTGAGAATCAAAATCATATCAGTGAACTTGTATGAAAAGATTCAATTCTTCAGAACTTGAATGCCAATGGTTCTTGAGTGATCTCTACCTGTTCATGTGATGATCAACCGGACTTTGATTTCTATCTCGGACGGATTGAGAGTATGTGAGGAATGACAGATAGCGACTAAATCCTCCTTTGACAAGTTGTTCTTTCATGACTTGAAGGTTGTGTTTTAAATCTTCAACCTCTTTCGCTAAATCATCATTTGTTTTCTTCATTTCCTGAAGCATCACCAACCTAGACATAGTATGTGAACTTATAATTGTTCATCATCAACACACAGCCATTGGAGTAGTACCTGCAATTCCTGTTTGCGCTTCTCCTCCTTTCTTGCTTCTGCTCTAGAGCTTCTTTGCCACTCAAATATAACTGCAGCTCCTGCAACCTAATCAAAGCGTTGGAATTGCGTAAGTTTATCTACCAATACCATACAGAGATACATGTAAACTAGGCATCAAGAGAGTTAATATACCGAGAACACAAACAGTTCTCCCAAGAGATCTGCAGCAACTTGGACAGCGCTGTCCTTGTTCAGCGGGCATATAGCAACATCAACAGCATGGCAGTATATGCGCCTTTGCATTCTTGTGGTGAATCTATGATTAGCCTGGTCAGTATCATGGACAACAGAGTATATGATCATCAAATAAACATGTGTAACTACAAGTCTGCATCAAACAATGGGCATAATCATTATATATGTTTGCTCAAAGATAGGGTTGGAAGAGGCCATTACATGAAACTCAATTCAAAGAACAGAACAGAACATCAAATTAAAAGACTATTTCCATTGAGTTGCTGCTAGTAAAGGAATTAGGACAATCTAGCAAGCAGAGACCACATCTGAAGAATCAACTTCAGAATGTACCTCCAGTTCTTCATCACCATGATGGACAACTCTGGATGGAAAATATTAGCAACTAAACATTCCCATAATTAGAATAAAGAGCAACTTGAGTTGCAACACAGCTTGACCCATCAACCATTGATACTCAATTTGTAGCAAAGCCTCCAACTTTAGATGTCTTAAGCACAAAAAACAACACAGACTTCAAGACCCGCTTGATAAAAATTGGAATATTATTCAGCTATCATACCAAAACAAGTTGAACAAAAAAAACCCAGAACATCAATCAAAATCAAAGCCATATATAGAGATACCAACATTCAGCGAACCTGAGCAATGCGGATAATGCGGTCGCGGAAATTAGGGTTAATTTGAGCCTCTCGCTTGAGGCGATTGGCGATGGGCTTACAGATGGTTCTGAGGGCTAGGGTGCCTAATTTCATAAGCGGCATCATAATATCGCTTCGATTCTCCAGTGTGGCGACTATGGCTATGGTAGCAGTCAGAGAAAAACAAAATTCTACCAGCTTTAAAACGTGCTGCACAAGACAGAACATGGAGGGCAAAGTCGTAATTTCAGCTAGGTCATATTAGGGATGTGAATTTTGGAATCACAAAACGCTTTTATGTCTGGAAAAATTCATCAAAAACATAGCATGAGGCTTTTCATTGAACTAACACAAGTTTCCCATAAGAAAAATGAAAATTAGGCTAACATTGATAAGTTTTACACATAACAAAAATAGAGGGGAGTTCATGCACAACATCCAGATTGCTTGACGGCGGAAACATCCTCTTTGCCACCGCCAACATTAATGGCCTGACCTTTGGGGAGGACTCTAGCATCCACCCCGGACTCGAGAGCCTTTTTACTCACTATCTGGTGGATCTGAGTGAGCACTTGTGTGAATGCATCTTCAACATTCATCGACTCCAGGGCCGATGTTTCCATGAAGAATGTCTTCTCAGTCTCAGCAAAGTCCTTGGCGTCGTCAATGGACACTGCTCTCAAGTGCCGCAAATCTGCCTTGTTCCCAACAAGCATGATCACTACGCTCTTGTCCGTGTGGTCCCGGAGCTCCTTCAGCCATCTCTGGACATTCTCGAAGGTTACATGTCTTATAACATCATAGACAAGCAATGCACCCACAGCTCCTCTGTAGTATGCACTTGTTATGGCACGGTATCTGAAGGCAAAAATGATGCACCAGTGTGAGAGATTGTTTATGCCAAAAACAACAACTCGGGATCATAGTAAGCAAGTGACTTGTTTCATCTTCTTCATGGCAAAAACAACAACTCGATCGGAATCATGGCACAAGTAATCCATCATGCATTATGACTCAATTAACAACAAGTAGCTACCCTTAAATACTTTCAACAACTAAGAACACAACATTAATGCCAATAAACAAAATCAAAACCAGTCACTGAATTCCACACATTCAGCCTGTTCATATTGAAACATGAAATGTTTACATGACACAATGGAACAGATGTATCAGATCTTCCTAATCTAAAGCAAAAACAACATAATCCCCATCAGAAGCATATAGCAAATTAAACTATTCTAAGGACACACAAATATGTAAAAACTAGAAACAAACACACCAATGATCACCAGCTAGAATGATCAATATATGCAGGAGCAGGAATAATTTATAGAATTGTAAAATGAGACAAAATTCAGGATCTATAGAGATGGGACGAGAAAATGACCTTTCTTGGCCGGCAGTGTCCCAAATCTGGGCCTTGACGACTTTTTCCTCGACGCGGACGCTGCGGGTGGCGAATTCAACGCCGATGGTGGATTTAGATTCGAGGCTGAATTCGTTGCGGGTGAATCTGGAGAGGAGGTTCGACTTCCCGACGCCGGAGTCTCCGATGAGCACCACTTTGAAGAGGTAATCGTAGTCGTCGTCAGCCTTGTACCCCATTTTCTTGTCTCCTCTCCCTCTGCGATCACTTCCGAAAAGGAGAGAGAGCTCTGAATGATCGGAATCAGAATGCCGAAATGGGTATCGTTAGGGATGAGAGAGTTTCAAACAACGCCGCGCTGATGGGACTGCTTCATACAGAGCACAAGAGAGGGAGAAGCATTCAAAGACCTCCTTCTCTATTTTTTTTTAAATCGAAATAGATTATTTTGGGATAAAAAAATTAAAAAATCTTCTTTTTCTCACCCTCTTTTTGCGACTTTTGAGCTAATCTCTTCAGCTCTAAATTATCAATTATCTTTGCCTTTAACATAATGGTCAGCGACACCAACCAATAATAATGATATGAATCACCATAGACACCAAAACTTACCATTTCATAGTTGTGTGGCTTACTATAAAAAGTCTATATGTATTAATGAACTTGAATCAAGTAATTAATTTTTTTTTCTTCTGTTGATTAAATAATAATACAAAAGCACTTCTTTCTTCTTTTTTTTGAAATAAGGACCGAGCTTTTATTAATAAGTCAAATCAGCCTGAATTACGAACTGAACAGTACTCAGGATAGACAAAACTGAAAAAATACGATTAACATTAAGAATTGAATCATTGGTGTACACATTGTTTTAGTTTATATCAACCTTTACTTTAATCAAATATTATAAGTTAGATAGGGAAGGAAGGGTCATATTTGGCATTCTAATGTAAAAACTTTGATCCATTCAAATTCACACGACAAATCCAAGTTAGTTGGGAAAGACCAGAATAGGATTTGAATTTTAAACATGAAATCATGGTTCCCATCAAGAAAATATTAAATATCCTATTAAGATCTAATAGCAATTTGAACAACTACTTGGAGCTTATCATTCCAATAATTTAGGTTAATTAATATGGACGAGGGGCTCCAGGTTGAGCTAAGATTTATTGTTCTATAAATGATCAATAATAATAATAATTTATATAAATCATGTTCTTTATTACAAGCAAGCCATATTGTTTCAGAATGTGTTTTCATACAAGAAAAGAGTACTTCAAAATTACATACAAAAACAATTTCTCCTTACAATTCTTGGATCATTTTTGCTCATGTATATAAGATTTTTGTGTGTATCATCATCTAAATTGAGGCATACTAGAAGAATTAATGTAACTGTTGCCTACATGGTGTACACAAAACAATTAAGATGGTCTGAGTTTGAGAAATAGCAAAACTGTATTGAAGGCAAAGGCTTAGTCCTTGGGCTTCTTAACCATGGCTTTCCTCTTGTTGACATCCAGGTACCTTTTCCTTAATCTTATAACCTTTGGTGTAACCTCAATAAGCTCATCAGAAGCAACATATCCTATGGCTTCTTCGAGGGTCATCTGCAGAGGAACACTTTAATTTGTTAATCACTATTTAATCACAGTTAGTTACTGAACAGTACAATGGTTGGCAAAATACATACATGGCATGGAGGAGAAAGCTTCACAGTCTCTTCCTTGGTTGCAGAACGGATATTATTCAGTTCCTTAGTTCTTACTGGGTTAACCTGTTATAAATTATAATGCAATCATTCAAAGATCAGCCTATACAAAAATTTCAAAAAGATTAATATGTAGTGCAAGCCTGTAAGAGAAAAGCTTATATTCTTCTACTTACATCAAGATCTGAATCCCGTGAATGTTCACCAATAATCATCCCATCGTATGCCTGTATGCAAACAAGTATGCAATTAGGTGGGGGGACATCACAACTATTAACAACAATCTTTTTGTTCGCATAGATTTGAATAAAAATAATCTCTTTTAAACCCACGATTAATTATGAAAACACAGGCAAAATAGTGGGCATTTGTAAAAACCTCCATTCCTGGTGACACGAAGAGAACACCACGAGCTTCTAGACTTAACAATGCATGACTTGTGATTGTGCCAAGGCCCATTGACACCTGTTAAGACAAGAGAATGTGAAGCTTTGAACTGTCCATTACACATATAGTAACATTTATAAGCAGCCTCTCTTTCTCGTATACATACCAACACTCCTTTCCTGACATTGCCTAGAGGACCCCGATATTTTTCATAGGCTGAAATAAACAAGTAAATATATATTATATAGAGATATTTGATATCAGAAATAATCCCAACTAAATTAGCTGAGGAAGTAACTAAAAAGAAATATTCTAATCAATTGCAGCATACTCAGGAAAGCTCTATGCATAAATCCAGTCCCACGTGTGTCACTGCTGAACACACTCCTATAGCCTACTAGTCCTCTGAAATGCACAACACAATGAAAATAAAATCACCTAGAACTTTGAACAAAAATAAGAGAAAAATAAGTGGATAAATAAAGACTGACCTTGATGGACTAGTCAAGCACAACCTAGTCCTGCCAACGTCTCCTGGAACAGACCCCATATCAGTAACCTCAGCTCGCCGATGAGATAGAGCCTCCATAATTAAGCCCACATGCTCTTCATTTACCTTAAAATAATATTTTAGTGGGACAGATTAAGAACCCAAAGGAGGAGAAACTATTGTACAGGATATTGACAATTCTTACCTCAATAGTCACTTCCTCAATTGGCTCAAGCTTTACCTTATTCTCAACTTTATACCTAATTCAAGAAAACAATGAACTCAAATCTAATTGTGAATCAAATGCCAAGAAAACTGTTTTTTCGATCATTTGAGACCGAAGAAAGACTCTAAAGCTTGATATATATCAAAAGGGTGAGAAAGACGGTCCTTTAAGTCCAAGCATCTAGAGAAAAACTCACATGACTCTAGGTGGTGATACAGAGAGCTCAAATCCTTCCCGTCTCATATTCTCAATCAAAATACCTGTTCAGAAATGGAAACTATATTCAGAAGAAATCCAACATTAATGCTAAAAGCAAATTGATGTCCAATAAAAGCAATCTCTTTGTTAAATTTATATGTGAAGCTGTGATTAGAAAAATGTGGAACAAACCTAGTTGGAGTTCTCCTCTCCCCTGAACTTCATAAGAATCAGATAAGCCTGGAATAACATTTATGGCAAGATTTGTTTCTGCCT
>JAYMSW010003156.1:0-12629 GCA_036897725.1 Erodium texanum | reverse complement strand
AACACCCTCCTCCAAAAAACTTTTCAAAAATAAAAAAAAAAAAAAAAAAAACCTTACCCGATGAACGGAACTCTGTAAAATTTGCACTGTTCCTTAAATCTGAACTCCATATTTATATAGTTATTATCATCATTCTTATGATTTCAATTCAATATTTTATACAATCTTATGATTCAACTACATTAATACAATACAATACAATTTGCAAAACATGTGAGAAACTTGAAAATCAAGAGTTTTTTTTTGTTCAAAAGCTAAACATCATTCATATATACAAAATAGACAAGGACTCAACATAATTATATAAATATATAAAACAAAGACAAAGTCTTTGCATGACCCAAGTACATGAAAAAGCAGTAGAAACCATCAACCTTAATCCCTAAACAGCAGATACTAAGACACCAGAACCAAACCATAACACAAAAACTAAGGAACCACAAAACAAGTACTAAGCATGCTTGATAATGTTGCGCCACTTATCTTTCAAATCACATAAATTTCTCTGGCAATGGAACGATCCACGGCGAGCTCTGAAGATCTCGACCCACCTCCCGACTCCATGTTCAAGCACTCCCGTAACCAGCGCCGCAACTTCCAGTTCGGACCACTCAGTCACTTGCCTCCTCGGAGACTCCGAACAATTAGTAGTACCAGCACTACATATTCTTTTCCCCTTGATAATGTTGCGCCACTTGTCTTTCAAGTCACAAAAATTTCTCTGCCTATGGAACGTTCCTCGATGCGATCTCAGGATCTCGACCCATCTCCCGACACCATGTTCGTGCACTCCTACCAACAGTGCCGCGACTTCAAGTTCGGACCATTTCGTTACTTTTCTCCTCGGAGACTTCGAATATTTAGTACCTGTCGGAAAAAAAAAAAGTTAGTAAAAATGATTAAGTTCACACGTTCGTTAATATTCATCATTTTATGGACTAGCGAATTTTTTCTAACAGTACCAGCACTACTAGTTGTTCTTTTGTTTCTGCTTGGTGTAGACTCCATGGTGGCCCAACCGGACTCGAGGCACTTCGTGAGTGACGTCACGGCCACGTCATCGTAGTCGATTCTCTGTTCTATCGTGGCCTTGTCGATTTGGTTTCTCCAAAGCGAGAGCTCCTCCGAGAACAGCCCGTTCGATGTTTCGATCTTGTCCATCTTCTTTTTCCAAATCCGATCCACGGCGGCGGCGAAATCGGCTCCTCTGTTTTCGCCGCCGACGGCGAGGTGCTTGAGAGTGCAAGCGATGGCGACGTCGCAGTAGGCGACCTTCATGGAGGTGGCGATGCCGATTCCGGCGGCGGTGTCGATTTCTCCGATCAGCTCGATCTTGGTGAGGATCGATTCCGAGATTGGAGAGGAAGTGTTGATATGAGTTTGGATTGATCGGAGAAGGACGGTCCTCGCCGCCGCCGGCGAGCCGGAGATGGCTTCTCGGATGAAGACATCGGAGGGGTGGGGTCCGATGAAGAGGGTCTCGAGATTTAGTTGGTTGATTTCGCTCTCCATTGCTTTGAACAAAGATTGAGATGTTGAAGAAGGAGAAGAGAAAAGCTCTGTGAAGAAAAATGGGGCACGAGGATTCGAATAAATAGGTGATTTTTTTTTTTAATGAAGTCATGGGAATGATTGTGGCGAAATAGAGGTTGAAGATGAGATCATGTTATGAGCCTTGATACACGTTTCAGAGATTACCGTTAAAACCGGTAATCACGTCGTGTATATTTGTTATTAAGTATATGAAGAAGATATTCCAAAAAAAAAAAAAAACAAGTATATGAAGAAGATAAATCACGTGCTAATTGATTATGTTCTCGGGTCATATGGTTAATGTTGTTTTAAGTAACGTTAAAAAGGAACGAAATGCTAGTATTAAAGCTCATAGTTGAAACAGGCTCTTTACAGACAAGCCTATTGCCCTTGAGACAAAAGAGGTCCATTTAAAACAAATTAGATAAATGATAAGGTATTTTGAAGATAACGGAATTCGAACCTATATCTATGAGGAATGTAGCTCTGATACTATATTAGAGAACCAACTCAACTAAAATATAGTTGAAGGCCCAATTATAATTTTATACTTTAATTGCTAGCTACTAATTTATATATAAAAGAATCATTTACGAGTGGAAATATTACAGAATATATGTGTAATTATATATTCTAAAATCATCAAGTTATGTTTAACGGTACATGTTTGAATGAGCATACAAAGATGCCAATACAACAGGACCTCAGAGAAATAGAAGCACCAAATTAGGAACCAATCAACACCGAAATAGTTACGAGGTTTCTGTCTGAATAAGCATACATAAATCACAATATATATAGAACCTTCTTGAACATAAACACTAAAAGGTTCTATGAAGTGTGTTAATCTTAGAATAATCAAAGCAAACCATGAAGCAGTGAGGCCTCCTTTTCAAAGCACAACAATTTTGGTCTAGCTTCTAGACCAAACCTATTGATCTTCTCAATCTCAGCTTCTGCAACACTCTTCCTTTGCTGAATCTCAAGCTCATAAGCTCTCTACATCTTTCCGACTCTCGAATAAGAATGCTTTTTCTCTCCTTAAAGCTATTCATTATGCTTATTAATCAATTATTTTCTTCACATATTTTCGATATTTAAGAAGAGAGATAAGGGCTTTGAGACAGGAGATAATAAGAGGCCCATTTATGACAGATTAAATAAATGATAAATATTTTGAAGATAGCGGGATTCGAATCCGTGTCTACAAGCTCTGATACCATATTAAAAAACCAACTCAACTAAAAGCTTAAGCTGATAGTTGAATGCCCCATTATAGTTTTATACTCTAACAAATGCTTTCACTTTGTATCCACTGACTTGAATCGCATCTGACCTCAGAATCACTACAATCATCGCCATCGAACATATTGACCATCTCTGTTAGGTCAACACGGAGAGACCTATCGATATTTGGAAATGTTTCAGTGGCATTGTCTTCTGTTACTTGCTCATAGCTCGATCCCTCCAAAGTACATTTCCTAGCAGCTACAGTTTGGATCTTATCACAATCTAGAATTTAAAGTTAACAAAGATCGATGAACAAAAAAGGTTAATAAACAAGAAAAGATGTGTATATATTAGAAAAATATAGTTGCACGAAGCAAGATACGACTAGGGATAATCTTACTCAGCTATCTGTGTATATATACATCATTCTCAAAAGAAATAGTATTTTCGTCATTTCATACCTAAAAACTGACGGAATCGAAGAAAACATAGACTAAAAAACATTTTAAAGTTAGAGACAATATGATCGTACTCAACTACTCTTAAATAGTGGCTAGCATGGACTATGTGTCATCCTTGTAATAATACCAATCACGTGTGTAGTAGTGCCAAATATAGTATGCGTGTAATAATGGTCTATCGATGTTCTTCACGTAATATGTTGAAAATTTCTAGTCTTATCTTGTTCAGGATAAGATTCTCTATGTAAGGTTAAAATAGTAAAAGTTATTAGGTCATGTCTATAGTTTTATTCTGTCAAAGACAAGATTCCCAAATAGTAATAGTAGAATACCCTCTAGAGAAGGCGTATACACCATTCTAAAAAGTAGGAATATTTTCGTCACATCACACCTAAAAACTGACATAATTGAGGTAAATTCATACTAAAAAAATGATTTAAACTCAAAGACAATATAATCTCACTCAACTATCCCTAAGTACGCAATTCTAGAAGGATGTTTTCGTCATTTCACACCTAAAACAGATGAAATTGGAGGTAAATTTAGACTAAAAACTATTTAAACCTAAACACAGTTGGTTAAGAATGGTGACAAGGATAAGGACAAGTTTCTTACAGACTGAAGGAGGCGTTCATGATTAACATGAGGCTCTAAAGATGATGCACTTCTTGGACTGAGCAGTGAAGAAGTATGTTGCACTTCTTTACACCCATCTGCTGACCTATCCAATCTGGGATTTGGACTCCCAATCTTTTGGGAAACAGAACAACACATGTACGATGATGTCAGTAAATTTCAACTGGTATGAGGAACAAGTAAAGATAACAATTCTTACAGACTCCAAGTGATTGTTGAGATTGATGTCGAGGTTTAAGGATGAAGATGTCTCTGATGACAATTCTTTGTACTTGGATTGTTCTGTGTCCTGAACATTTTGACCGCTCGCTGATCTCATGGAGGCACCTCGGTTTTGAACCAATTGGGTATTTTTAACCGAGATCTTTACAATCTGTAACAACATTATCAATGGATCAATACTAACTAACAAGCTTGGTCCAACCTTTAGTTCTTGTTTAACTAGGAATCTAATGACAATTAGTTACTAGAATTGTGCCCTTAATTTTTGGCAGAACAAGACCAATTATAAGTTCCATTTCATGCAATGTATTGCTTGAACAACTCATGCAACAACTCAGGTTGTGTTCTTGAACCTAATCGAACATAATTTCAACCTTGTTTTGCCAAATCATGCCACGAGGCCATAGGACTCAAAACAAAGGATGCCACCCAAAACCCATAGAGAACAAAAGGGTTGATGGAGTGCAAAATCCAATAGAAAATTTAAGGATTATGCTACAAAACCCAACCCAACTCAACCAACCAATTCAAATGAACTACAAAGTTGCAATCTTTAACGCTTCAACTCACTAACTATCCAACAAGTTTCAAACCTGAGAGCTCTTTAACACTTGACTTATAAAAAGTCCAAATCTTGTCACAATCACCGGTTGCTTTGCTTCTCTATTTTCAAACAAAAAGTGTGGGTGGAAGTGAAAAAGGAGTGATTTTTCACTTACTATTCCATCGATCCCAACTCATGTTTGGTGGGAAAAACCCAAACTTAAGACACAAAATGAAAGATTTTTCACTCAATATTCCATCGATCTTCATTATAAAGGTGACCCAACTCATGTTCGGCCGGAAAAATCCAAACTTTAGTGAAAAAGGAATTATTTTTCACTATAAAAAAAAATTCATCCATCTTCACTATTACTACTCAGCTAAATAACGAGTGAAAGTTGAAGCTTGAACACTTGATCTCTGTAATTAAACAATAAAAGCATACCTTCCGGCGGGATCTGTCGGCGGAAGGGTGCCACGAGTCATCGGTGCTGTCTTCCGTTGGCCGGAGGCTTCTCGGAGGTCTTCCACCAATCATTTTTGGGTTGCAGAGATTGTTTCTTCTCCGAGAATGTGAGCTGTACCAGAGTGAGGGTGTGTAGTGTGATCAAGAGAGAGAGAGAGAGACCATCTCTATTAAAACGAGAGACCAAGTAGGCACTAGTAGCATGCACGCTGTGGACAAATATAGCACCTGCATTAATGGAGTCCGGACTTTCAAACAGCATGTATGTGTCTCACGACTCGTCTCGTGACTCTCGTCCACCCATATAAAGTAATTAACGGAGAGATTGAACTCATTTTTTTATGTTTAATATCTGATTAAGAATATATACATGTCCTCTATTTAAGAATAGAGTTAATTACGTCAAGAGTGAATTTACTTTGGCTATTGAAGAGTCATTTTCAAGTGACTATTTATGGGTTTGAATTTACTTTGGCCATTCTTTTTTTTGTTTAAGAGTAATTTTTACATGACTATATTTAAGTTCAAATTTATTTTGGCGACCCTACAACTAAGAGCCATTTTTATATGATTATCCCCAAGTTTAAATTTGCTTTGACGATTTCCTAACTTTCATTTTTTTTTTACCGTTACAAATTTTGTTAGAAAATAAGTAATTTATTGTTTATTTTTTTGAAATGACGAAATTGGCCTTAAAACCTTCCTGTTTGAATGTTATGCAATGATCCCACCATTTTCTGTTAAGGTATAAAACTATAATGTGACCTTTAACCAAAACCAACTCAACTAAAAGATTAAACTAATAATTGAAGATCCGATTATAATTTTATACTCTAATATTTTTATTTTTAGATTATGAAGCACAATAAAGAAATATATTATTATTTTTTCTAATAATCCCGTACTATATATTTACCTGTATATAAGAGAATAGAAAATAATCAGAAAAAAGAGAGAATGATCTTAATTTCCATCATATAATTTACCCATATTTTTAAGTTTAGTTTGTACTTGGTTTAGTCCATGTACTCGCACTTCTATACCATATCCTTGGTCTTTTTAGTTGACACATATTATTGACAAAATGTCCAAGTTTTTTGGGTGGTAGCAGGGCAAGGCCAACATTATATCGGTGTCAGCGCTGTTACGTTAGACGGGATGAGGTCAATGCGTGCTTTGGATGTCGTCAAAAAAAACAAACAAGGCCAACAATATCAGCTCCCCACAGCGATGTCAAATTTTTTTAATATTTTTTGGAAGAGAGCTCAATGAAAACAAAGGAGAAAGAGGAGGAAGGAGAGGGAGAGAAAGGAGAAAAAAGTTCTTACAATCCACCATTGGCATCGTATCCCCGCTTGAGGTAATGTCAAACCAGTACCAGTATTTTTACACGCGGTGCCAACAGTGTCGAAGCCTTGACACCACCGCTCGACACACATTTACTGTTATCTCATCATTTGACATGCCTCAAAACTTAAAAGGATATTTACAAACAGTCTCACAATAGCAAAGGGTCGTTGACTTTCCCACGGTTGACTCTTAAACTAAAACTTGTTACACTAACTTGTTCATGTGTATGTGTCTTCGTGATCGCCCACTGCAACCTCACCTTCCTCCGGATTGCTAAACTCCAGGTAATGATTCGGCCTGTGATCCTCGTGATAGTACTCTCTTGGCGTCCCGAGCTTGACTCCATACTTCATGTTGCTCGCGTGCTTCACGCCCGTGAAGTTGTAGTTCCACGGACCATTATCAAGAACCTTGGAGGGACAAGAGAGTTGGAACCTCAACTAGGACAAAGATATTATATAATGTCATGTTTGTTACTCTTAAGATCTTACCATGTAGAATCCGAGGAGGAGCATCTGGACCTTCCCGTAGTGAGTAGGAACATAACCAATCAGATTGCTTCCCGTGTCCTTGTTGGCTCGTCCCCACTCGTAACCAGATGGAGTAAGTTTGTATTTAGTTAAAGAACATGAACCTGGAGTGAAACTGCAAGTCAAGATTATGCATTTCTCACCATCCCGTGTCCTTGTTGGCTCGTCCCGATTTGACGTACTCTATCTCTGGATGACATTTCAACATGTCTTCTCCTACCATGGTGCAGAACAAACTAATGGCTTTAGGTGTTGGCAAACAACCCACTACGATGGATTTTTCAGCATCCATGGAATTCAAAACATCTTTAGACCCAGTAGTAAACACAACTTTGGACATGTTATCTTTGTTAGGTTTAGGAATCCCCACGTCCGAGAGTTGAAGTCTCCCCCTCACGTCATCTAGCAGCACCACAAACTTCTTCTGCTTAAGAATGTCTAATATTAGACTTACTCTTTCATCATCACTTCTATTATCCCATGAATCATCTGAGATGTTTAACCTTTTTCTGATGGTATCCTATATCTTTCCCAAATTTGGGGGTTTGGAGACCACAATCCACATGACAAGGTCATATGCATGGATATCATTCAAGAACTTATTATTGAGTTGCTTGAAGAGGGTAGTCTTTCCCACTCCCCCCATTCCCACCAATCCTATAATCCTTGAGTCCTTGTCTTGAACAGACTGTCATACTTTTTCTAAATTCGATTCAAATCCCACCACAACATTATTTGTATGCAGTTCAGCCACCAGAGTTGTCGATTTTGTTAGAATATAAATATAATTAGACCTTCAACTATCAGCTTAAGTTTTTAGTTGAGTTAGTTCTCTAATATGGTATTCAATTATTTCTTAGCATACTACACTTCATAAGAACTAGATCTCTCTTTCCTGACAAACAACAATACCATCTATGAATAAGATAAGTACAATATCTATGATAATGAAGAATAAAACAAGGAAATGAAGAGTTACCTTATATCCAAGACTAACCGATCTGAATATCAAATCTCTAAACAAGTAGCGCCAAGTTGAGTGTCTAATTTCAGATATATTTAGAGCTCATGCATATGAATCTCATCATTGGGCATGCCTCAAAATTTAAAGAATATTTACAAACAACTTCACCACAGCAAGGGTCGTTGACTTTCCCATGGTTGACTCTTAAACTAAAACTTCTTACACTAATAACCTGTTCAACTGTATGTATCTTCACGGTCGCCCTCAGCAATCTGACCTTCCTCCAGATTACTAAACTCTAGATAATGATTCTGTCTATGATCCTCGTGATAGTACTCTCTTGGCACCCCGAGCTTGACTCCATACTTCATGCTGCTCGCGTGTTTCACGCCCATGAAGTTGTAATTCCAGGGGCCATTATCAGGAACCTAAGAGGGACAAAAGAGTTAGAACCTCAACTAGGACAAAATAATACTATAATGTCATGTTCGTTACTCTAAGATCTTACCATGTAGAATCCAAGGAAGCGATCACTGAGGAGCATCTGGACCTTCGCATAGTGAGTGAGCACATAACCGATCAGATTGCTTCCCGTGTCCTTGTTGGCTCGTCCCCACTCGTAACCAGATGGAGTGAGCTTGTACGCTGTTAAGGAACACGAACCTGGAGTGAAGCTGCAAGTCAAGATGATGCATTTCTCGCCATCCCAACTCTTGTTGTTCTCGAGGACATGAGCGTGATACGTTACGTCCTACAAATATATGCTTCAGTTAGAGCTCAATTGACTATTGCAAAAGTAAGCAAATGAATAACCTGACTTGAACTCGGTTCCATGAGACTGGTGTTCAAGTCTCAACAGCTGTATTTTTTACTTCTGTTGGGACTCATTGGGCTTCTCTCGTTAACTCTTATTGGGTCAAGTAACAAAAATAGACCTCCCTTCTATATAAGGGATGGTCTTGCATTCAAATCACAATACTTGTAAAGAATTACTGATAAAAAATAATGATAACCTGAGGTGATAGCTGAGGAAGCTCGTTGGGCTAAGTATGGATCCACCCGAGAGGCTCCAAATCGTTCAAGAAATCGTGCTCGAGGAGGCTGGTGGGAAGATTGACTTGTAGGTGGCTTCCCCACTGAGGTGGCATGACTATACAACGAATCTCCTTGACCCGAGTATTAAGACCCGATCCACCTAAAAACTCGAACTGATAGGTGGAGGTCCAACCTTGTTATTTAAGCTGGTGTTGTGATTGACATCTATTCGATATAGGATTCTGACACCGAAAATTATCGGATGGGCTGATCCCATACAAATATCCAGCAATCTGTGTCCGCAGATCTGATATACATATAAACATCTTCAAAACATTCTTGGGCATGATGAATATGTATCCCGTCTCCTGCGACAACATAACCCAAACATCAGATGATTCAATTTTCTTTTGAAGGGATAATTACAGAGAGTTACCCAACTATACACTTTTTACAGCTCCCCCATCTATCCCTGTCTCACACAGTTAAAATCTGTGAGATTGGGGTTAACTTTTGTGTAAGAAGTCTAACATGCCCCTCATAACTTATGAATTTTTCAAATGCAACATCACATGAACCATATGATAAGAACGGGATAGGGTCTCGTTATGGGATTGGGTAGTTGGACATTCATTAAAGAGAACGCTAGACTTCTTGTTGGGATTTGTTAGAGAGAACCCTGATCTCCTTTAACTACACTAATTTTGTTTTTTCATTGACTCCTTTATTCATAGTTTCGTTGCCCTTAAATAATATATGAGTTCTCTGTTACAAAGATATTCAAAATATTAATTACTGAATTAAGGAAACACAGTAGTAATACTATTCATTAGGCTCCTAACACCGTACCTATACAGCTATATAAAGAATAAAGATATAGAGACTTGACAACACATTAGGTACCATATTAAATTTCCATCAAGACACATGGGGAAGCAAATTTGTATACATTTCGTTAAGCTTGATAACGTCATAGGTAATATTTCCTCCACATTATGTTGTACATGCCAAAGATTTTCAATTGGGTCACAATATATGTTTTAAACGACAGTTTAACCCACTTTAAGTACTTAGTAAATAAGTAAAGCGAGCATCATTTTTCATTGAGTGCTGGAACTTGAATAGGAGTGGATGACATCTATTTGAAAATTTGACAGGTTTTTAGGGCCATTTTTGACTTTTCACACAAAACCCCAAACTCACAAATTTTAACTGTGCAAGAAAAAATTTAGTTAGGGAGCTGCAAATAACATTTTAAAATTTAATGTAGTTATCTGTAAAGGTGTATAATTGGGGGTAGCTAAACTTAAATGTTGATTTCAAAATTTATAGAACTAATCATCAAATTAGAAACTGAGCTTAGTGAAGCGTGGATTGCCTTTTATACTCTCTCTTGTTAGGAAAGTGGCGGTGGCGCGTGTCCGACTATATTGGGCCCAATTCTGTTGTATGGGCCATGCAAAAAGCAAATTGCTTGGCCCAATATGTGGTTATTTCCTGTATAAATCGGCGCTTAATGAGTACTAAAATCAGTAGATGCTCTCTCCAAACGGCGTCGTATCTTTCACTCGATCCCTTCTTCAACCTCGGAGCTGTGGGAGCTGCACCGATGCTCAATCAAATGTTTTGATTACACTTCTTTAGGAGCAAGATATGGAACACATGATTTAATCCAAATACAGTAGAGTTTAATTTAGATAATATTCATGATTAATTAAATTAGAAGTGAAAGTCAAAGATGATTAGTAAGAGAATATTCAAGTCACGTGAGAATAATTTGCATATATAAACCTCGGTTTCTACGATAAGCTCGAAATTAAGGTCATAGAATCTGAACCGTTGGTGAAAGTGAGATCCAGCACAGGACACGCACATCGGTCGACACGTGGCAAGCGAGCTGGAGTAGAATCAGCGAAGCTCCGAACGTAGAGTGAAGTGTAACGACACTACTCTTCTTTTGTCGCAGAGTTTTCGAGGGTTTCGTAACCGTGCCTTCGTTACCAATCTCACTCGAAGCTTCGGTTCTCTGAGGATTCGAGCTCTGGTTCGTCGCGTTCTTCACCGAATTCAGGACTTTATTCGACTCTGCAACCTGTTCGTAACTCTGTATCTCTTTTCCCTATAGATTTCAGCTCAGTATCTACTGTATCCGACATGTATATATATATATATATGTATCTGTTTATAGGCTGATTCATAGCTCCATGGCAATCGAAACAACAATAAGGCTGTAATTGAGATTTTGCTGTTGGGTTTTGATTATGAGTCTGTGTTATGCCATTTTTGGATGAGAAATTGCCATTTTAGAATTGAGAGTTTGGGATTTTCAAATGACCGAATTGGAGCTCCTTGATTGTGCCAAATATGGTAGTAAATTGTGGGTTTGGATTTGAATGTGTTATCGAGATATGCTTATGTTAAATGGGTGAGGAATAAAGGTTTTTATGAGCTCATAGATGTAGTGGGGTTGATGTGGATATGGAATATGTGCCCAAGAACCATGGAACAAGTTGGATGATGCTGATTTAGATTGCTTTTGCTTGGTTCAAGTGTTTCGCTGTCTCCTTACTGTCTAATCTCGAAGTGATTATTAACTTACAGAAATTATGTTGATTTAGTTAGTTTTTGTTCAAGTGTTTCTCGGTCTTGGTATTGTCTAATCTCAAATTGGGTATCAATGGTTTTTTTTGTTATAATAATTTATTGAGCTTTATATTGTAAATGGTTTTTACAGTTTGTGTAGGAAGTATGGCTGAACAAGTTGGAGCAACTCCTCCGGTTACTCCTTTTGAGTATGAGCTGTTTGAAGGAGATCCCGACCACCTTAGAACAGTTGTGGCTACACCAGCTATGGCCAGTCCGTGGATTGACCCTACCTCCCTGAAACTTAAGCACCGGATTGGGCGAGGCCCTTTTGGCGATGTTTGGTTAGCAACTCATCATCAATCTGGGGATGATTTTGACGAGTATCATGAAGTGGCTGTTAAGATGTTACACCCCCTGAAGGAGGAGGACACACAAAAGCTTATTGATAAGTTTGAGACCATATTTTACAAGTTTCGGAGATTTGAAAGTGCTTGTTGGTTGTATGGTATCTCAATTCTAGATGGAAAGGTGACTCTTCTAATTCAATTTTTTTTCTTTCTGTCGCTTTTGATCATTTTGTAAATTGATTCCTGGGTTAATTGCACATAACTACCTTTATGAATTGCCCACAAACACATGATCCCATGGTAAATTTCAACAAACTCATGATCCCATAGTAAATTGATGGTTTTCATCTATTTTGTATGATGCTGTCACGAGAAAATTCATAAGGGTAGTCATGCATCTGTGGAAAATTTACCATGGGGTCACGCATTGGTGGAAATTTAGTATGGGGTTATGTGTTTGTGGACAATTCATACAGGTAGATATGTGCAATTAACTCTTTATTCTTTGCAAGGGAAGTTTGTGATTTATGTGCTTTGAAGCCTGTATTTTGATGTTCCTTTATTTCCAGTTTCACTAATTCACTCCAAACTCTTAGCAGATATGCATTGCTATGAAATTTTATGAGGGATCAATTGGAGATCGGATGGCTAAGTTGAAGGGAGGGAAGCTTCAGTTGTCAGAAACATTAAGGTTTAAGCACTTACTTATTCTTTGTAGACATCACA
>JAYMSW010003155.1:0-12630 GCA_036897725.1 Erodium texanum | reverse complement strand
CGTGAGGCTCGTTGAGTCCGCCCAAATGGCTAAGGCGCCCGTCCAGAAGTTCGCTGACCGCATTTCTATGTACTTTGTGCCTCTGGTAAGTTATGTTCTGTTTAAATCAGCTTGAACTTTGAGTTAGTGTAAGAAGCATGTTTTGACCGGAACGTTAGAATATAAAACTATAATCAGACTTTTGACTATCAGTTTAAGCTTTTATTAAACGGGTTTGGATGTGAGGACGCGTGTTAGAATAAAAAACAATAATTAGACTTTTAACTATCACCTTAAGCTTTTAGTTGAGTTGGTTCTCTAATAGGAAGTATACTTTTGGTAGGTTATTGTTCTTTCGTTCTCTACGTGGATGGCATGGTTTCTAGCGGGGAAGTTCCATGGGTACCCCGAAGATTGGATACCGAGCTCGATGGACGGGTTCGAGCTCGCGCTTCAATTCGGGATCTCGGTTATGGTCATAGCGTGCCCATGCGCGCTCGGGCTCGCTACGCCAACGGCCGTGATGGTTGGAACTGGAGTGGGCGCGACCCAAGGTGTGCTCATCAAAGGAGGCCGAGCATTGGAGAGTGCTCATAAGGTCAACTTGACGAATTCGACTCGTTCTTTACATTTCTCAATCAATTTAAGATTTTAATATGGTTATCACGACTCTGTTGACTCCTTTAGTGTTACTTAAGGTTTTATGTTTATGTGTGTACGTAGGTCAACTGCATCGTGTTTGATAAGACGGGCACTCTTACTATTGGGAAGCCTGTTGTTGTCAATACGCTACTCTTGAAGAACATGGTACTCGGAGAGTTCTATGAACTCGTTGCTGCAGCAGAGGTAAATATTATAAGAAGAATTAGTAAAACTGTTAAATTGAATAGGCTACGTAAGTTGTCCAATATTTATAACCGTGTCACGAACGGTTCACAAGTATATGTTCAACTGTTAAATTCTGTTAATTTAACTTATAAAATGACAAATTTGCTTTATAGCTTAAAAAGATCGAAATACCCACATAACGTGACCGATTTGATTTAATGTTAGGTGTTCATGTATATATGTATGGTGCATGGTTGTCTGTTAAATTATGTTAATTTAACGTATAAAATGACAAAATTGTCTTTATAACTTAAAAAGATCGAAATACCTATATAAGGTGATTGATTTAACGTTAGGTGTCCATGTGTATATCTATCATATCAACCATGTGCATTCGCTAGCTGTCAAATGTTTAAAACGTGTCACGATTTGTCCATCAAATAATACATGATCGTCTGTTAAACTCTGTTAGTTTGGACGTTCGAGTGTAAAATGATAAAATTACAGTTGTATCTTAGAAAGACCAAAATACCCTCACACATGATCAATATAACGTTACGTGTTCATGTATATGTATGCCAGGCCAACAGTGAGCACCCACTAGCCAAAGCCGTCGTTGAGTACGCCAAGAAGTTCAGAGAAGATGAAGAGAACCCACTTTGGCCAGAAGCTCAAAACTTCGAATCCATCACAGGCCATGGCGTGAAGGCCACGGTTCTTAACAAAGAAGTGATTGTCGGGAACAAGAGCTTGATGATGGACCGGAACATCCTTATCCCCGTCGAAGCGGAGACCATGTTAGCAGAAACCGAGGAAATGGCACAAACTGGGGTCTTGGTGTCCGTAGATGGTGAAGTTGTCGGAGTCGTGGCCATATCCGATCCGTTGAAACCAGGAGCTCGTGACGTCATAACCATTCTTAAGTCAATGGATATTAAGAGCATCATGGTGACCGGAGATAATTGGGGAACTGCGAATTCGATTGCTAAGGAAGTGGGTATTGATAGTGTTATTGCAGAAGCTAAACCTGAGCATAAGACTGAGAAAGTTAAGGATTTACAGGTACTTTTCATGAACTGTGTTTGTGTTTTTAGTAGAACTATTTTTCTCTTTCTTATAGTTTGCTATCAATACGTTAGATATGGCTTGAATCTGATTAGCCCGTTTTTGATCGGTAGTCGGGTTTCTAATTTGAAGAGACCTGGTTTGTTATCGATTTGTTAAATATGTCTTGAATCTGATTGACCTTTTCTGATCGTCATAGCAAGGGCGTATTCATAGGGGTACAGAGTATTTCCGAGAATAACCTGAATAGAGGGAAAACTATAAAACCGTTGAGCTTTCAGTTACCTTCTATTTGATATCTTACGGGAATAGATTGAAGTTCGTATGAAAAAGTTACAGTCATTTGAAGATCAGCTGCGTGTTTGATCCATTTTTACTTCAAAATACCCCTTTTAAACTAAAAATTCTACATTACTTTCCAACAACTCGATTCACAACTCAATACATGATGTATTTGATATTCTAATATATTTTCCGATGGTTGGAGGAATACCCTGAACTAAATTCCTGACTCCGCCCATAGTTAAAGGGTCTCACTAGTCCGGGCTATGGATGAAAATGTCCTAGTCTGGGAGTCTAAGGGCCGATCATGGCTCCAG
This sequence comes from Erodium texanum, assembly GCA_036897725.1. Taxonomy (NCBI): domain Eukaryota; kingdom Viridiplantae; phylum Streptophyta; class Magnoliopsida; order Geraniales; family Geraniaceae; genus Erodium; species Erodium texanum. The sequence continues at coordinate 10,159 of JAYMSW010003155.1, read as the reverse complement.
ATCCACATTTTATTTGATATGTTTGGCTTAGGTTTTTTGTTCTGGGCCTATTTTAGGTTAGATGTTCGTATTCTAATAAATCACCTGCTTGAGAGTAAGTGCGGGTGGAGCTCGATTAGGAGCTAACAACCTTCGGTTAATTTAGACTAGGTTAGATTGTGATTTACTGTTTTATCGCGAATAAAAAAATGGTTGACACAAGACATCTAGTTAGAGCTGGGATAGTATTCTTTTTTATATATATACTTTTTTTTAAGAAAGCCGTTAGGACTTGAATCCTGATAAAGACTAAGGTTCAAATGCTTTTACCATTAGGTTAACTAGTGAATGTAGTCAGCGTTTTTTTTATCAGCAAAAATCGAATTTATATGTAGTCAATGTTACTATTACTAAACCACGTAAATATGTATATTCTTTTTTATCAAATGTCACGTCTATTTTTTCCACATTCATTATAACCGTCATTAATTTTGTTATGTCTTCTCGACAGGCTCTAGGCCATGTGGTGGCAATGGTGGGAGACGGCATCAACGACTCGCCGGCGCTCGGGGCGGCGGACGTCGGGATGGCCATCGGAGCAGGCACGGACATTGCCATTGAAGCAGCCGACATTGTTCTCATGAAGAGCAACTTGGAAGATGTGATAACCGCTATAGACCTTTCCCGGAAAACATTTTCCCGGATCCGGATGAACTATGTTTGGGCGTTTGGGTACAATGTGCTCGGCATTCCGATAGCCGCCGGAGCCCTCTTCCCGTCCACCGGATTCCGGTTGCCCCCGTGGGTCGCCGGAGCGGCAATGGCTGCCTCATCGGTCAGTGTTGTTTGCTGCTCTCTGTTGTTGAGGTACTACAAGAGGCCCAAGAAATTGGACAACCTTGTAATAAGTGAAATAACTGTTCAATAGTGATAGTGATTGTTTGGTACTATGATTTAATTATGTTTGTGTGTATTGTAGTGATTTTTGTGTATCATGTAAGAAAGGAATAAAAAAATATTGGGCAATGAAGATGTTGAAGGTGTAAATAAGTTGAACAAGTCCAAAATTTGTAAAGGTTTAGCTCAATTCGGAAAAAAAAAGCTTGAAAGCCTATCGAGTTTCAGAGGTTGGACTCAAGCTCAGTCAATAAAATAAACGGGTTTAAGCTTGAATTCAGGTTTAACCCGAGCGTGTAATTCAAATAAACGAGTTATTTTTACATAACTTTAAGATATATGAATCCTCGTAAATGAATATACAATAATTCTCTTTATTTTCATTGACACGAATTGTATACCCTCAACAATCTTATCGTCACTTTAACTAATTATTGTAGAACTAATTTTCTTGTGTATCAAACAAACGAGTCGTGACAAATTTATCGTGACTATAATATATTAGCAACTAAAAATGCAATATTACCCACAGACAAAATATATAATGATATCGATTTAACAACTTTATAATCTTAATGAGACATTGATTTGTCAATTAAATATTTTATATGATTTACGTGTGTAAACTATGCTTGGCATATCGGCTTATACGAATCGATCGTAGGCATAAATGAGTGGCCACATTTGGGCCCAAAACAATTAGGCCGAAGCACATAAGAAGGCCTTTTGTACAAAAGGTCCATCACATTTTGATGCGCTTCTATTTAGAAGGCCCAGGATAAGCATCGTTTCTGAAGGAAAATCACATAACAAAATAAACAACAATCCTAATTCAATTACATAACAAAATATGCAACAATCTTATTTCGATTACACCATAGTTTCTTATTATTCGATTACATTACAAGAGTACACAACAATCTTATTTCTCTTACATCTTTGCTTTTAGAGACCGTTGTTTCTGAAGCTTAGCCTTGAGATTGAAGAGGACTTTGTGCACTTCATCGAAATAAGGCGATGTTGCTTTTCTCGTGTTCTCGATCCACTGCTCGACCTTCTTGTATGGGCCCAGAATTCGATTGCGATCCTCCTCATCCACGAGCTATATCAAAAAATAAAAAATAAAACGTTAACTCGAGTACTTAAATTGCTGCTAATATAAACGAGTATGGGTCTAAGGTTTGCTTTGCTTACCTCTAATTGCATGATTTCACAAACTAAGCTGAGATCCGCTATGGATGGTTGAGATCCACTGGCCAGGAATTTCCCGCTCCCCTTGAGCCAGAAAGACTCGATTGTTGAGAGCGATGAGATCAAAACCTTCTCAGCCTCTGCTGCAGCTTGTGGGTTCAGGGGACGGCCAAGAGCCGGTCCCAAAGTGGTGTGTAACACAAATGGAGCTGAGACAGAACATGTCAATGATTGAAACCCAAAATAGCATAAAAACCCAGATAAACCATATCTCAACAAATTAATCCAGAATTAAAATTTCTTTACATAATAATTAAGTAATTAGATAATTTGTTTTGGGTGAAAGATAAAGCACCTGCTCCAGAACGTAAATTCAAGTGATGCCAATCCAACACAGAGTGAATTTTAGCTCTCCTAGTGAGATCAGCCGGATACCTTAAACATATGATCAATTATAAATTATCCTCAAAACATATTTTGGAGAGTAATATAAAATATTTCTTATGTTGTAAACTAGACTTACCAATTATCAGCAACACCAGGAAATGCACAAGCCAGATAGATCAAGATCGCATGACTGCAATAGATGAACAATTACACTCTGTGTCTCTTACAAGCATTAGCAATATTGATAAAATGCTATTTATTATGACTCATTGCTAGTGATGTTAACATAAATATATAAATTAAAAGTAAGTTCTTCGGGTACCTCTCAAACAAATTAAATCTTCCATCGGCAATAGCTGGAACTCTCCTCAGAGGGTTTATACCTGAGAGTACAACAATGTAATAAAAATATAAATCAATATATGTGTATACTATTATATTTATATAACAAAAATCCACTTGCTGTTCTTACACAAAAAAACACCCAACTTGCAAAATTTGACCTCACCCTAAAATTAAAAGCATAACCATTTCAGTGCCTACAAATTTTTTTTGTGTTCCCTTCAACCCTTACACAAGAGCCCCAAAAATAAGGTTTGACATTTCCATTGTAGTTAGTTAATAAACCAAGGATTACCGATTTTATCCCCAATAGATTAGCACAAGGTTATATACTAAAAATATATACTATCACACATCACTACAGGCACCAAGCTGATATGGTTCATTTCTAGGACCATAGCTTAGTTTCTACTTTTCAATTCTCAGGGCTCTCAATCAGCTCAAAAATTTCAATTGTTTGATAATAGTTCTTCTTTTCAATTGATTGCAGTGTAAGCATGTTGATTAAGAGAGTGGTAAAATTGCAAAACCATAGTCAATGTTCTCATCAACCATCTCAATCACCATCAAATTTTCTCAAAACCCGACATCTTAAGCTTTTTTATGGATGCTACAAAGCCAAACATAAATGACCAAAACATACCCATAAAACAGAATTGAACCTTGAGCTGAAGCTCAATTGATCCAGTTCAGCTAAGCCCACAACAAAATCACCACAAATCTCAAAACCCAGTTCATAGAAATCGTACCTTTGAACTCAGGAGATAGGTGTTGACGTTTGGCTAGGTCTACCTTGATTTCCTCAAATTCGATTCCATTTACCCTATAAATCAATCAAACAAAACAAACTAATCTCAACACACCAAGCACACAAAAACTTGCAAATTTCACAGAACTGACCAAAATTAATGGACAAAAAAGTACTTGCAGAAGATGATAACAGCACGAGAGGGCTGGGACATCCGATCAACGAAAACCTTCAGCATCCTTTCTGGGTCTTCTTCTTCGTCTTCGTCTTCGCTCTGGTGAGGACCGTACAGTACAGTCGAGTTTCAGTCTCAACCGCCAGCGTGCACGACACCGAAGATAATGGGAAAATTCAAAGAATTGGGGACATTGGGCCTTGTCTTAACTGGTCCACACAAGTCACGGGGGCCCACATACTGAAGCCCACTTTACCCGCAGCCCGTAGCTTGGGCCCAATTGACTCTACTATGTGCGGGAGAAGCCGTGTTCTGGTGCGATGCGGACCATGATACCCACAAAGGATCAAAATTCAAATAATAAATATAGTATTTTATTTAGGTGGAAAGTTACAAATAATCATTTATTACTTTTATGTTCTTTTAATTTCGTTTCCCCTAAAGTAAAAGGATTTTTTCAATTCTTGGACAATTTACAAAAATACCTTTTGTTTAAAGTATAAAAACAAAAATAGATGAAGAATATATAACAAAATAATCAAATAATTTTAATAGTTTTTATAACTCCATAAGAAATTTACCATGGATTATGTTACGTGTCAGTAAAAATTTATATGAACTATGCTTCATGGACAATTTCTAAAAATAGTTGGGTAAAAATATCAAGCTAAATCTTCTCACATCTCATTATCTGATTACAAACCAAAGTAAATAACAAAGTTCTTACAATCTTTACATAACACAGTTATTATTACAACCTCGTACATAGCTCTCTCAGATCTTACATTTGTGCTTTCACTGTCCTTGAAGCTTTGCCTTGAATCCAAAGAGGAGTTCATGCACTTCCTCGAAGTGAGGAGCTATGGCTTTCCGGGTACTCTCAATCCACTTCTCAACCTTCTTGTAAGGTCCAAGGATTCGTTCACGATCCTCAGCGGCCACGAGCTAGATCGGAAGAAATCAAATTTATGTGAGAAACTTTCGGTCTTTGCATTGCTGCTACTACTACGAATAAGTAAAAGAAAAGAACGGCAAAGGGGGTAGATTGCACATAATGACCTTCATGAATTGCACACAAACACATGAATGAACCATGTTAAAGTTTCCTGTGGACACATGACCACCCTTATGAATTTCCACGTGACCAAAAAAATTGATGGTTCCCATCTATTTTGTACTATAGGGACACGGGAAAATACATTAGAGTGGTCGTGTGTCTGTGGAAACTTCCCTTTGGGTTCATGTGTTTGTAAGCAATTCATAAAACTAGTGGTGTGAAATTAACCCTTGGTAAAAATTGATAAAACGTAACTTACCTCTAGTTGCATGATCTCACACACCAAGCTGAGATCCGCTATGGACGGCTGAGATCCTCCGGCCAAGAACTCCCCATCACTGAGCCAATAGGATTCTATGACCGACAAGGACTTGCCCAAAAGCTTCTCTGCCTCCGCAGCTGCTTGAGGGCTCACAGGAAGGCCCAACAGAGGGCCCAATGTAGAATGTAGCACATACGGAGCTGAGATCAAAATCAGGTGTGAGCAGCTATACACTAAATTATGTTCCAAGAAGCTAGAGCATATCATAAACAACTATATCATAAATCCGGTATTTTCTTGAAAAAATACTCGAAAAGCAGCGAAGGTACACTGCAACATCACCTGCTCCAGCACGTAAATTTGAGTGATGCCAATCCAACACCGAGTGGATCTTAGCTCTCCTCTTGAGATCGGACGGGTACCTTAAAGCATGATTGGAAGAAAGTAATTCAACAAACTATTGACTTACAACTAATCCGAAACTAAGTAAGTGTCCCATTTGACTATTTGCAAGAATCGAGGATTCAAATTTTGGTGTCTCGACTTTTCATCCTTTACTCTCATGTGCTTCTATATCCTCTCTACTCGAGATATTATAATTAACTTATGTGAATATCATTAATAACACTGTACATGCCTAATTAACTAACTAAAATAGAAAGCAAGACAATTATTTTGGGACACCTGTTTTATGAAAGTGGCACACATGGAGTGCATGTGAATCTAATTGACATGATAATATATGCATTGTAGCATATTTTAAGAGAAATATCACCTACATACACATTCAGGCCTTACATATTCTAAGACGGGTATTTCTATTTCATCACCATGCATTTCAAGGTGCTTATAGATATAATCATAGAGTGTAAAATCGATGTACCAGTTGTCGGCTACTCCAGGGTATGCGCTAGCCAGATAGATCAAGATCGCATGACTGCAAAACATATAAAAAATTAGACACTGGTCTTTCTTAAATACATCATGAGTATAGACAAAATGCTATCTCTGACTCATAGTTAGTAGTAAAGACAAAGCAAACATGTATTTATATAAGTTAAAGAATACCTCTCAAACAGATTAAAGCTTCCATCAGTAATAGCTGGAACTTTCTTCATGGGGTTTACATCTGAGAGCACATCAATTCAATCAATACACTTATACACTACATACATATGTATAATAACAAATCAAGTTGATGCTTTTACTCAAGACACTTCGCTTGCAAGATTTCATCTTCCATTTTTTTCCCTAATTTCTCCGTCCCGATACAAGTGTCCCAATTGACTGTTTATTAAAATTAAGAAACCATTTTCATGTGCTCTCATGTCCTCAACACTCAAAGTCGTTATGACTAACTTATGTGGGGGTATAGACGTATAGTTGATAATCTATGAGTAATTAACTAATTAAAATGGATATGGACATACATTTTACGAAAGTGGGACATTACATTATTATTTTGAGATCGAGAAACTATATAGTATCAAGCATCACTATAAGCACCTAACTGATATGAGAACCATATAAGTAACTTATGCAAAGTGCAAACAAAGATCAACTTTCAAATTCACTTCCTTCTCAAACAACTTATACAAAGGCATCACAGTTTTCAAATTGTCAGTCTTCTTTGGAATTTATCACTACTAAAGTCTGCTAAAACCTTAGTCAGTGTCCCAATCATCATCTCGGTGATCATTAATTTTTCTAAGAAATTGACAGCTTCAGCTTGTTAACACATGCTACAAACCCTAATTCTGAGCATATCCAAACCAACCCATAAAACAAAATTGAATTTTGAGCTGAACCCAGTTCATAGAAAACTATATACCTTTGAATTCAGGAGACAGGTGCTGACGTTTAGCTATGTCAACCTTGATTTCCTCAAATTCAATTCCATTTGCCCTAAAAATCAAAACAACAACAATAACAAAAACTCAACACATCAAGCACCCAGTAACTTTCAATTTCACATGATCAACCAAAAATTAACAAAACAAAAAAGGGATCAAATTAAGTACTTGCAGAAGATGATTATGGCACGAGAAGGCTGGGACATCCGATCAGCGAAAACTTTCAGCATCTTTTCTAAGTCTTCTTCTTCGTCTTCGCTCTCAGATATTTAGATGATTATTATGATCCTCCCGAATCAATCAGTTTATTTATGATCACAATTTCAATCGGTGCCTCTGTAGTGGAGCTACAGAGAAAGCCATGACCACACCGTTCAAGACCGTCATTGCGAACGCAGCCAAGGAAGAAGACGACAAAAAGTCAAAGCTACAAAGTCAAGCGACATAAAAAAAAGGTTTTATTTTGCACCGTCCATTTATCTTGATCGATCCAAGAGAGTCACGTGGGCCCACGTGATCGAAGCCCTCCTCCGTCGGAGCCCGTATCTCTAGGCCCAATGGGCATTGGATCTGTAATAAATAGGAGCTCGGTTCTGGTGCGGTACGGTCCATGATGCTTAATCGATGACACGTTATGGGTCTTCTGGTTATGGCTTGATCAATTGATCTTGACTCTAAATCTCAGATACGTTTCATTTGTATCATAAATATATCATTTCTGAATTCAAATCTGAATAATCCTATCAGATCTTCACATGTTGAGCCCATCCCTCTTAAATATCAAAAATAAATTTATTTTGTAGAAGTATTAAATTAAAATCATGCCACACCATGCCTTACTATTTAATAATAAATCATACACATTGCAAAATTTATGAATCATGGCACACAGTACCACTATAAGCTCTACCACACAGGATCACATATTTGCCTTCAAAACACCATCCCCACCTTCACTCCTTGCTCTGCAACAGAGATCTCCATTGAAGAACATCTTGATCTTCTTCTTCTTCTCCTGAAAATGCCCAATCTCTGATTTTCTTGGCACAGCTCAAATTTATTACCAGGTGATTTTTATGTTCCTCTTTTGTTCTTGAAAACATTGTTGTGTGTTCTGTTCTGTTTTACTATTTCTGCAAAGATTGAATCTTTTTCTGGGTTTGTTGCTCTGTTTCAGAGCAATTGCTGTGCTTTTTTTTCTTCCAATCTTGTAAACTTCTGTTTGGATACTGAGAAAGTTGAGGGAAAAGGAAGGCACATTTTCTTGTATATTTTAATACCACTACAACTTGTACTTAATCTATTAGTTTAGTGCTACTGAAGCAACCAAACTCAGCATGAAGATTAGAGCCTTGTTCCTTTCATTTTTTATTTCTATTTTTATGCAGATTTAGTTGAATCAATAAGCTCTTCAGACCCCATGTGTCCATAGCGTACTTAAAGGATCTTTGATCCAAACTCGTACATTTTTTTAATAAATGTGTTAGAATCTAGATTGGCACGTGGATCTGTACAAGTCTTAGCCTTAAAAAAAAAGTACTTTTGAGGGCTCTAAGCAATCAAATTTGTATTGATGATCTGAATCTTGATGAACCCAAAATGCCAAAAAGAAGATGAAGAAAACATAAGATCTTAGGACTGCTCTTTGTTTTCTCTTAGGTTCTGCTTTCAGACAACAAGTGAGCACTCCAAGGTTTGCTGACTTTTATCTTCATATTTGCTCTTTCAGTTTTTTGTTTTATTTTTCATCTGTTCGTTTTAATATGTTGAGAATTTATTGAATAACATAGATCGTTTATCGAATAGTTCAAGAAAAGTTTATGTAGTCCGATAAAAACAAACTTTTTATCATTAGGAAATGATTTGTTGAGTTTGTTCAGTTCATATCTACTTGAATTTTTACTTTTTATAACATGTTTGCTTGTTAGATCACAATGTTTTATTTTTGATCTAACCCTTCAGACAATCTTGAGGATCATAGTTACTAAATACTATGTTGTTTTGTTTTGTGTTGTTTAAGGTAAGAAACAGTGTTAAGATGATGAACAACATTAAACTAGGGGTTGATGTGGTCGGAGCACACAACCTCCTGCCCAAAGACGGCCTAGGATCATCAAGCGCCTATGTAGAGCTCTTCTTTGACGGCCAAAAGTTCCGGACCACCATCAAGGAGAAAGATCTCAACCCGGTATGGAACGAGAGCTTCTACTTCAACATATCCGATCCCTCGAATCTACACTACCTCTCGCTCGAGGCCTATGTCTACAACAACGTTAAATCCACAAACTCGAGGGCTTTCTTGGGCAAGGTCTCGCTTACTGGGAACTCGTTCGTGCCTCACTCTGACGCAGTCGTGCTACATTTCCCCTTGGAGAGGAGAGGAATTTTTTCAAGGGTAAGAGGTGAATTGGGCTTGAAGGTGTATGTGACTAATGATATGTCTATAAAGTCGTCTATGCCTATTCCTGCGGCTGATACGATGCAGAAAAGTAACGATCCAGTCTCGGGTGAACCTGTGCCTGGCCCTGATCTTAAAAACGAGGCCAGACACAGTTTCCACCACCTCCCTAACCCGATGCACCAGGACCATCATGATCATCATCATCGTCATCATCATGAGGAGCATCACGAGCATTTACATCACGAGCATCATCACCAACATCACCCGTCAGATCCTGCAGTGGCTCATCACATGGCTATGAAACCCGGTCCCCCTCAACAGGCTCAGCTGGTCCGGATGCACTCGGCTTCGTCTGCTCAACCGGTCGACTATGCTCTCAAAGAGACAAGCCCTTTCCTAGGCGGAGGCAGAGTTGTCGGAGGCAGAGTCGTCCACAAAGACAAAACAGCAAGTACTTACGATCTCGTCGAGAAGATGCATTTCCTCTATGTAAGAGTCGTGAAAGCCCGGGACCTTCCGGCGATGGATCTCACTGGAAGCATTGACCCATTCGTCGAAGTCAGAATCGGGAATTACAGAGGAATCACTAAGCATTATGAGAAGAAACAGAACCCGGAGTGGAAGCAAGTCTTCGCTTTTTCCAAAGAGAGAATGCAAGCATCGGTTCTTCAAGTCGTGGTTAAAGACAAAGATTTGATTAAGGATGATTTCGTAGGTATAGTGAGGTTCGACATCAATGAGGTTCCCTTACGTGTCCCTCCGGACAGCCCTCTGGCGCCGGAGTGGTACAGGCTCGAGAACAAAAATGGTGAGAAGATAAAAGGCGAGCTTATGTTAGCCGTTTGGATCGGAACCCAAGCCGACGAG
>JAYMSW010003154.1:0-12632 GCA_036897725.1 Erodium texanum | reverse complement strand
GGTGGGGGTCGGCGAGGGTGGGGGCGAGCCTCGCCCAGAGGGAGCTGAGCCGGAGTCCGCTCTGGCCTTTTGCGCAGATTTCTTCGAGGGCTGAGGCTACGATCGAGTCCATAGACGGGAATTGAACATGGAGGGAAACAGGGGTTTGTTTCTCGGGAAAATTCTATTTTCCCATAAGAAAAGAAGAGCAGATAACGTTTGATCCAGAGTTCGAATTCCAGAGGACTGCGTTCGGTGGCAGTTAGGTGTTAAGATTTTTCCCCATTTGATACATTTTTAAAGGGATTTAAACAAGTCTTGAGTCTAATAAATTGTCCTCGACACGAGGAAGGTATGTAAGAGCATCTACAGTGGTGGGTTCTTTCGGTCGAATTTATTGCGATATGCATCGATAAGCGAATCGACTGTCACTATAGAAGCGTTTTTGGTAGGTCAATTCCGACGCGTTTGTGTTTGGGTCAAACCATGAGTCGATCCAAAATGCAAGTCAATTCATTCGTTTGGGCCAATCAGAACGCGTCGCGTAGTGGAACATTTGAAATGAAAGAGTCGTTGCTGATGCAATGGTTAGTTCATGTAATTTTATTAATTTTTTATATAAAGATCTCAAAATTAATTTTGATATTCTATAAATACTACAACACTCATTCCTTCATTTCACGCACTTTCATCACTTCTTCTTCTCAAACTTCACTCAAAAAAATGTCAAACTCCAAACGTTAATTGGTCGACGAAGACTCCGAAGAAGTGGAGCAGTTCAATCCATTTACATTCGTCCAGACACCTGATGACCTCAACACGTTCAATGACCATCGGCTTCGCGACGAGGTAATTCAATTATTATTTTTCTTATGTAATGTTTAAGTTTTTATTAATAAAGTAGTTTAAATTATCTAAATCCATTGTATTAAACATAATTGAATAACACATTTACATTAAAAAAAAAATTATTTTTTATTGTCTGATTCGACCCAACGAAGAACTTTTATTGTGGGAGTTTCGGTATTTTCCCATGCAACTATTTTTGAGCATCTTCTTATACAACTGTTTTTGAGTCCCTTTTCGAATAAAAATAAGAGAACGAATATATCTAACGGATACGTTCTATTATAAATGTTTAAGATATTAAATTAAGATAACTGAAAACTCTATAACATTATAAAACTTTTGGGAGTAGAAAATATAGGTACATACCCTACCCTTTTATCAATCTGCCCCTGACCAGAAGGCTCTTATTTGGAAAGAAAAATTATCAGGCCAAAAACATGACATTATATCCGAAAGACTTGTTTGGTCGGAACCATTTTGTTGTGAACCACATGATCGATAACTGAATCGTTACTATGATGCGACCTCACGACTTAATGGCACTCCACTCACGACGATTGCTCCCGCAGCCATGGCGGCTCTAACAATAACATGAGGTATTGGCTAACGTACTTTCGTTGATTTTCTTACGAGAATATATATATTTATATTTTTGAGACAATTCTTACGAGAATATTATTTGTTGCAATATGTATGGTCTTGTCAACGAAAACTTAGCAACTGTGGAATAATTGTAGTAACAAGTATGTTGAAGTTATTTAGTGACCATCTTTTCTTATACACATATATGGATAAATTTGGTATGATTATTGAACTTTTTGTTCATCTAATTAAGATCACCATTGAATTATTTTTCATTTTTGGTTATTAGTAATTATTATTATATCTTGTTTCATATAAGTATTAACATAATATAACTTAAGATATAAAAAGTCAATTTTATTTAAAAAATATTTCTCCGTCAAATTTTTTTAAATTAAACACAATAAATCTCTAAATAGTTAATAACTTTTTTTCTTTATATAAACTCTTATGAAAAAGCAACAAGTCTTTAACCACTCATAACTCTTCCATATGAAGTCCCATTTAAGATCCTATGATATCATATTAAAAAGAACGGAGAGCTCTAAAGTTTCATAACACAACCCTCGTGTGTAGTCAGTTTTTTTTGGTGAGAGAGGCACTAATTTTTTTCTTCTTATAATTAGCTTTGCATAAGCATATCTCGTATACCGCTTAACAATCAAATTGGACTTGACAACACAATAAATACGCACATAAATTAGACGCAACTGACACTTTATTTGTTTCCATTGAGATTTGAACTTGGATGATTAAGAGAAAATTTCCTTAACCACTAGACTAACCGGATAGGTGCATTCAATTATTAATTTGAGCTAATCGGACATTCAAGTATTTGTTTGAGCTTTTTAATAGAATTGATTCTTTAATAATCACTTATAAAAAGGAAAAAGTCTAGACAAATAAGAAAATGGGAAAAACAACTAGTTAGATGATAATTTTGGAACAAAAATATTCATAACAAATATTATAGAACCAATGAAAAATAGGTAAATTTCTTAATTATTAATTGCCACCGCTTAGTAGGTTAGCATGTAATGAATAAACATGAGAATATACGAAGAAATTGTTAGAAGCTGAAGTAGGGCCCATGAGATGGTAAACGCTGAATTGGGCCTTGGAGTTGGACGCTAAAGTTAAAAAAAAAACCGAAACAGATAAAAATAGGGGCATTCCGAGAATTGAACTCGGGACCTCTCGCACCCTAAGCGAGAATCATACCACTAGACCAAATGCCCAACTTGCCTTTGGTGCTAACTTTTTTTTCTATATAAAACTTAAACAATAAACTGGAAGCTTCGTTCTTCCATTTATTCATTCAAATGATTTGCTTAAGAGTAAGGAACCAGAAACTGAGTTTTATTACACATTTTGTTCGATAAGTTTAAACAAGTGATAAAGTGAGTGACATAACCAAAGTGTTTGGACCATCCAATAAGCACATACATTAATTAGATCTTGCATTTTACTTTCAAAAAAAAAAAAATTGCATTTGATTGAGTAAACAACTATTGACGGATGAACCTTACCCAGATGAATTGAATAGGAATGTGCCCTAATAATTTGAATTTTAATGTTTGTTTGAACTGAAGAGTAATCGGTCAAAGTTCATTGCAAAGGGTTTTGGAATACTCCCCCAAGTAGAACCCAACTCCAATCTGTACTAAGAAATTTGGAATGTAGTTTTGAATATACACGTATAGATATGAATTGACTAATTAAGTATATAATATAAGCAGTAAATTGACTACTTAATTAAGATGTGGACAGTAGCAGAGAGGTGGCTGCACCTGCAGGCATATTCAACATTTATTTGTCATACCTTGATTTTAAGATATTATATAGTGCTCATCGATTATAAGGGTATTCATAGTGGTGACCTTAGATAAACTTGATTTATATGATAGTTAATTTTACATCTAGATTTGTATGATTTTATTTTATTTTTAATTGAAATTAAATTTTGATTAAATTCAAATGCAAATGAAATTCAAATTCCACATAAATATAAATATAAATTCAAGATCAATTCAAACCAAGACGATAATTTTTTTTAAAAAAAAACAACTAAATTTTTATTGCAAGATTGAAAAATATTTAAACTCAAGACAATCACATTGGAAAATTATGGTATGGGCAATTACCGAAATAACTTAAACATGAGCTGAGCCGGAGTCACTGCCCCGGGAATTGTCTCTGATCAGGTCCAGTGGCATTTGGATGTTTGTCTCCGCTAACTCAATTGGAGTCATTTAAGATGTATCTATAGCTTTCAGCTCTTAAATGTTGTCATAATATTGATGGAGCTTGTTGCTTATAATCTTCTCAACCACCTTTGGAGATCCCTGCTCTGGGCCTGCGGGCAATACGAGATTAAGGCCTGAATTAGACGAGGCTTGTTTGCCCTTCCATTTGGTCGCCTTCTGGCCAATTGGGCGTGACTCATGGGTCGTCTTGAAGTCGTCATAATGCGTTGATCCGATGCATGGAGACTCCGAGCTTCATGAACCATATGCATCCAGCCTCGACCTCTTGTTCTCGTCATCCCCGTAGGTAGTCCTCCACTTAGGCTCGTTCCAGACAGCATCGAACAAATGCTTACTGTGAAGGCTTTGGACTTCTAAGTGGCAGCGTGTGTCTCCAATGCTCGCTAGTAGATCATCTCGTTTGAGGCACCGCTAATGTTGATTGCCTTATGCCGATTGTAAATCTCAATCATCACCTTCGTGTGGTTGTTCACCTTGGACCACCGATCATTCATGGTCTTGTGGGCGTGAATGCTCCCTGTCGGTGAGTGGAAGTCCTAATAAAACTCTTTCTCGACCAACCTTTGGAACCGCTCAACAGACTGGTCATTCCCATGAACTAGGTCCGTTGACTGGTAGAGCCAACAAGATATCAAGCATTCATCCTCCGCCTGACTCCACCTCATGATAGGGATGTCAGGTTTGTCACCCCGTCTCCATGTCCGACCCCTTCTTCGCCTGGATGAACATGACGAGTTTGGAGGTCAGCCTCATGATCAATCTCTTCGTCGAGCAATCCGATTCGAAACGACCACCGCAAGTGCGGGGCATGGTTGAAGAATGAGAGAAATTTGATTTGGAGAATGGAGGGTGTAAAGGAGGGTTGAGGGTGTGGGTATTTATAGGGAAAATGGATTTTGTAATTAATTTTAATACAAGAAAATTTTAAAAAAAATTATCATTGAACTAGCCGTTGGAGGATCCGACAGTTTTTTTACTCCACCCTCCACGTGGCGGCTTCCCATTCGTCCGTGCGCTATCGGAGGCCGTTCATCGACGATCGACAACTCGCTTCTGATACCGGAAGGCGATTTCTGACCTCGAACATACGTGACCCGCTGCAACTTTCCACAGTGGCATGAAGTCGGCCTCCGATAAACCATCGAAGGCGCACCATTAAAGATTCCATTGTAGATGCCCTAAGTAATTGCTCCTCCCTCGTATACCATTTCACTCACAATTGTTAAGGAGAAATTAAGAAAGTCTACGATAAACAAATTGATCGTCCCACTTAACCTTACAAAAATAGTTTATTATATCACATGTTTAAGGTGTATATATCAATCCTTCCGTTACTTTACACTAATATAATATGGACTCAGTGTCACAAATAATATACAATTATAAAAAGAATAATTACTTAAAAATAAATAAAAGAAAAATGTCATTTGAAACTATAAGCTTATTATATTATACGGGTGACTCATCATATTAATTATAAGACGAGGAAATCTTCAAAAAAAAAAAAAAGAAGAAGAAGAAGAAGAACTCTACTTTGACCATGTCTGTATGTATATCTACGTGTTAGCTAGTATTTGCAACCGGAGTGTAGACGATCACGTATAGGAAGGAAGGAGGTTTTATTAACGGCCCAGTTGTAATTGAATGCAATACCCACACCATTTATTTCAGTTTCAACGCCAACACCGATATTAAATCTGATCGACCTCGTTACCTACCGATCTCATGGCGGCTCCGTCTCTCCAAAACACACCCACCTGGGCTGTGTCCACCGTTATCTTCATTTATTTGCTCCATCTCCTCTGCAACGTCAGTGATTACTCCTTAACTGCTTCATTAATCATTTTCATTCGACTTCTTACTCCCTTTCTTTCCTGTGGGCGCATGCAGTGGCTCAAGAGAAAGCGCAAGTTTGAGGCCGTAGAGAAGCTCAAATCAGGTCCCTTTCTTTTTATATACTCTGCTCATCAACTAAATTTGTCCGTCGTCGTAATTTGAGGTTGTTTCAGGGTTGATTGTGCTGGGGTTTTTGTCTCTGCTCCTGGCGGTGACTCAAAGACCCATCTCCAGAATCTGCATCCCCAACAGAGTATCCAATACCATGCTTCCCTGTCAACACAAAGCCGCTCTACACACCACTCAAGCTCTAGGCTTTGGGTTGTGGACCGCCCGTTTCTGGCCGTCCGATGAGAGGAGACTAGTGATGATGATGATCGATCTGATGATAAGGTCACTCCCACTGAAGGCACCAGTACCGATCGATACCACTTCTGATTATTGTGAATCTAAGGTAAATTTTATGATTTATGAATAGGTAAGTATAGATAAGAAGTTAATTGGAAATGAAATTGCAGGGAATGACAGGTTTGATATCGCAGAAAGGGGTGAACCAACTGAGCATCTTCATATTCGTATTGGCACTTACCCAGATTTTGTACAGCCTTCTCACTATGGGTTTAGGAAGAGCCAAGGTACCTTCTAAACTCAACCTCCACCTACTTTTTATTTTTAAACTGGTTTTAGAAGACTCATTTATCAACAAACAATTCCTTCAATTTCCAAAAATACATACAAAGATCTCTGGATGATGATTTCAAAGTTGTAGTTGGTATCAGCCCTAACATGTGGTTTCTAGTTGTCATCTTTGTGCTTTTGGATGTGCATGGTAATTATAAGTTGACCTAAATGCTCTTTTACCACAATTTCTCTTAATAATTAATTAACTATTAACAGGTTGGCACGTGTATCTCTGGGTGTCATTTATTCCACTGATGGTACGCATATTGTATAAAACACTTATATTTGCACTTTGTTAATTTGAATTTTGATTATTAACATTGCTATTGAATGCAAACGCAGATAGTGCTAGTTCTGGGAACAAAACTGGAAATGATAGTGGCAAAAATGGCCCTTCAACTGAAAAATCAGAATCACGTGATCAAAGGTGCTCGCAACCCAACGACGATCTCTTCTGGTTCAGTCAACCAACATATGTTTTGACCCTCTTGCATTTCACTTTGTTTATGGTAATTAATTACACGATTCCCTCCAAGTAATGACTAGTGTTAATTGAACTGAACCCAACTCACTAGCATTTGATTCATGTTTTGCAGAACGCTTTTGAGTTCGCCTTCTTTGTTTGGGTCACCGTAAGAATTTTCTTTACCCATGATCAATTATCATTACATTGATACAAAATAAAGTAGAATGTGAAAACATGTTGCCAATCTCATTTTCATGACATTGCAGTTACAATTCGGGATACATTCTTGCTACCACGAGAGCGTGGCAATCACCGTTATCCGAATGGTGTTAGCGTAAGTATTATATTTTCAAGACAGATCATTCTTTTATTCTCGCGACATTCACATATGAAAACATGGAATTTGTTGCGTGTTCTCTTATTTATCGTAATGATCTAAATTCCCTTGAACAAGGCAAAAGAGAGCAGCTAACAATCACGAGCGTTCAATATCACCATCGAACTCATCCTATACCCTTGAATTTGATGATCTAAATTTCGAGTCCGGTACCGTCAGGACAACTACGTCTGCAATGAGACAACTATTTCCTGACGCTCGACAAAGCAGACTTTGGTTACGACATCCTCCAATCATTCAGAAATTTTGGCGTTGTATGAGGCTAGTCGAGAGTGTGTGTTCTTGCGATAAATTATTGATTATATATGAAGCGAAATTGTCATTCCCCTAGCTAGCTCTCCTACCACGGTATATGAGGATAATGCAGCTTGTATCGCTCAGATCAGAAGAGGATATATCAAAGGAGATAGAATCAAACACATTTCTCCAAAGTTCTTTTATACTCATGAACTCCAGAAGAGTAATGAGATAGATGTCAAACAAATCCGCTCAAGTGAGAATCTCACTAATTTATTCACCAAAGCTTTGTCGATGTCCACTTTTGAGAAGTTAGTATATAGAATCGGCATGGCCAATTAAACAAGCAACTAAAGTAACTCTGTCAGCTATCAGGGGGAGCAAAAAACGAGCGTTGCACTCTTTTTCCCTTATTCAGGTTTTGTCCCACTAGGTTTTCCTGAAAAAGTTTTTAATGAGGCAGCCAATAGCACATACAAATTTGTGAATGGTGGTCCAAGGGGGAGTGTTATGAAATGATGGTCCACCACAAGATTTCATTAACTCTTAAACGAGTCTTTGCTTCTCAACTAAGTACATTCAATGTACTTGATAAAATATTGTATCAATTCTTACTTTTCTCCCTATACATACCTCCTTATCATGTATTCTTGTAGTGGAAAAAAAAGAAGGTTCAATAAGATCACATCTCCGGGTGTGTTCTTATGCTCACCAATTCTTTATTTCTTGTAGTTTTAATCTTGTAAGAACTAAGTTCACAACACATTACTACCGTATCACTCTCTCACCATAATACCTCATATCTAAAGTATCATTCTCAAAACAAAAATATATAAAAAAGTTGAAATCAATTTTTAAAGTTTGGACTCTTCCGATAGTTTTTATTTTTGAAAATTTTACAACTTATATTATATATATATATATCAATCATAAAGATACATATTTTGAATTATTGATCGTACTAGTCAATACAGTAACATTGCAGACTCTATAGTAACATTACAGACTCCAAACATGGTGGAAATAATAATTCTTATAGTCAGTTTTGAATGAGCATAACTCGCGTACCGCTTGACAACCAGATCGGACCAGATATTATATCCGGACGCACACATAAGATAACCCAATACAAACAACTACAAATAATATCATTATTGTACTCACTAGAATTCCAACTTGAATGACTAAGAAAATAACTACTTTAATCACTAGGTTAGCAGGTTTCAGATAGTCAAATATAAAAGAAATAAGACAATTAAGTATAATTGCTTAAAAAAAAAGTATAATTATCCCAAATATATTTTTCCAAACAAACTCCACTTGTGACAGGCCCAAATAGTGGCTCACTGACGCAATCACGGATGAGAACCGACACACAGACACAAGGGTAATTTGGTAAATAAGACAAAAACGCTGTCCTGATGGTCACGCGACTGGCTGCTATATAAACCAGCATTTCGCTTCCACAAACCCTACTTCTCCCGTACTTCTCTTACGGAGCGCGGCTGGGCTTCTGCAGATTACCATAGGAAAACCGATTCAAGGTCAGTGCGAGCTCTCTCGATCATTCACTGTCGCGATTTTGATGATTCGATTTACAATCTGAGTTTGAAATCTTTTATACTTATGCTTTCATTTTGGTTATGGATAGTGATTCTTATCTTTTGTTTTGCAATGATGTTACATGTAATTTTTGCTGGTTCATCTGGTAATACCTTTATTTTTTTTCAATCATGATTTATCAGATCATACGTGTTGCTTGAGCATAGATTTGTATGTTTTGTTCTGATTATAGTGTATATACTGAATTGTTTTATTGTATCCCAAGAGATCCGATGAGAAATTATGAGCGTAAATTTTTATGAACTAGTCCCTGATTAAATTCGCTTATGTTTTTATTTATTTATTTATATGATGCATATACGCATGTTTGTATTGCTCTTAATTCATTTGATATAAATATAATTTCAGTTATGAACCAGTCTTTCATGGTATGCTGTCATCTATGTGGGTTATATTCAATTCTATTCATGTTTTTACTGACACGTCTTGCTATAACTAAGAGAAGC
This sequence comes from Erodium texanum, assembly GCA_036897725.1. Classification (NCBI taxonomy): domain Eukaryota; kingdom Viridiplantae; phylum Streptophyta; class Magnoliopsida; order Geraniales; family Geraniaceae; genus Erodium; species Erodium texanum. Next base: position 3,269 of record JAYMSW010003154.1, on the reverse strand, counting down.
CTGTGATTTTGCAGCTACATATGCATGTGTTATTTAGTGTCTAATTTATCATATTAATATTGTGGAATGCCTTTGAATGGAACAGCAGTTGTCATTTCAACTCAGTATTGTAGTATAGTTTCCTTGTTTGCCTGATTAATCACCACTTTGTTGTTTCGTTGTGAGTTGGCGATTCTTGACTTTTATATGAGTTTATGGCTTTTTAGTATGTATTGTTCCTTATTATTGGCATCTACAGTTATCTAGCTTACTGCCATGGGAAAGGAAAAGGTTCACATTAGCATTGTGGTCATTGGCCATGTTGACTCCGGAAAGTCAACCACCACTGGTCACTTGATCTACAAGCTTGGAGGTATTGACAAGCGTGTGATTGAGAGGTTTGAGAAGGAAGCTGCTGAGATGAACAAGAGGTCATTCAAGTATGCTTGGGTGCTTGACAAGCTCAAGGCTGAAAGGGAACGTGGTATTACCATTGATATTGCCTTGTGGAAGTTTGAGACCACCAAGTACTACTGCACTGTTATTGATGCCCCTGGACATCGTGATTTCATCAAGAACATGATCACTGGGACCTCACAGGCTGACTGTGCCGTCCTAATCATTGACTCCACCACTGGTGGGTTTGAGGCTGGTATCTCCAAGGATGGCCAGACCCGTGAGCATGCATTGCTTGCTTTCACCCTTCACCCTTGGTGTGAAGCAGATGATTTGCTGCTGTAACAAGGTAGTCTTGTTTTGGGAGTATATTGATTATTGGAGATATTATCGTATTGTGTTTGCATACCAGTGCAAGATCTAACTTACATGTTTTTTTTTCCGCAGATGGATGCCACTACCCCCAAGTATTCCAAGGCTAGGTATGATGAAATTGTGAAGGAAGTCTCATCCTACTTGAAGAAGGTTGGCTACAACCCCAACAAAATTGCATTTGTCCCCATCTCTGGGTTTGAGGGTGACAACATGATTGAGAGGTCCACCAATCTTGACTGGTACAAGGGACCAACCCTCCTTGAGGCGCTTGACCAGATCAGCGAGCCGAAGAGGCCCTCAGACAAGCCACTCCGTCTCCCACTTCAGGATGTGTACAAGATTGGTGGTATTGGAACTGTCCCTGTCGGTCGTGTTGAGACTGGTGTTCTGAAGCCTGGTATGGTCTGTACCTTTGGACCCTCTGGATTGACCACTGAAGTTAAGTCCGTGGAGATGCACCATGAAGCTCTCCAGGAGGCTCTTCCAGGTGACAATGTTGGTTTCAATGTGAAGAATGTTGCTGTGAAGGATCTCAAACGTGGGTATGTTGCATCTAACTCGAAAGATGATCCTGCCAAGGGTGCTGCAAACTTCACTGCTCAAGTTATCATCATGAATCATCCTGGACAGATTGGTAACGGTTATGCTCCAGTCCTTGATTGTCACACCTCCCACATTGCAGTCAAGTTTGCCGAAATCTTGACCAAGATTGACAGGAGGTCTGGTAAGGAGCTTGAGAAGGAGCCCAAGTTCTTGAAGAATGGAGATGCTGGTATGATTAAGATGGTTCCGACCAAGCCCATGGTGGTGGAGACCTTCTCTGAGTACCCTCCTCTGGGACGTTTTGCTGTGAGGGACATGCGCCAGACCGTTGCTGTTGGAGTTATCAAGAGTGTTGACAAGAAGGATCCAACTGGTGCCAAGGTCACCAAGTCTGCAGCTAAGAAGAAGTGAAATAAGGTGTTTCATGCATCTATCTTTTCAGAAAAGCTCTTCTACGAACTTTTAATATTTGCGAGTATTGTCCAAGTTCATCTTCTATCTGTAGTATGTTATAGTTTTCTACCTTCTCTGTCGGCTGCCAGTTCTCAGAATTGGGTACTCGACAGGAGGTGGAGAAACTTATATCATCTGGGTCATTTGCCTTTCAGCCTTTAAAGTTCATGTTGTGATCTTGGTTTATCAAGACAGTGTTATGTTTTATCAACTCTTGGAGAAACTATTATCATCTGCTACCCTGCGCCCCACCCCTCACAAGTTAACAATGGCACCACTGAACGGAAGATCTCAATTGTAACGTTGAAGCAGAAAGTAATAATAGAGAAACGAAAAGAAAATAGTACTAGTTAGAGAGAGTCAAGTGGTCGGTGATCCAAGAAACAGAGAAGGGCAGACCACAGGAGGAGCTACGGATATTGAACATGCTTTGCATTTTTTCTCATTCTTCTGAAAGTGAGACATGGGTTCTCTAATGTATTGTGTTGGTCTGGTACCAATTCAACCCTCGGCTTTAAAAGCGAAAGGGAAACAAAATACAGATCTTTTTTGTACTTTGAACACTGGGCACTCTTAGGAAAGAAGTTTGGTTTAATCGGTTTTAAAATTCGAAGTTCGGTTTTTAGATAGAATTTTTAATAAAAAATCTGACCAAAAACTGTTAGTTATTTTCACATAAAAACTGAAAAAACTAAATTTTTTCCCAATATTATTTAAAAAAAATCACAAATAATATAAAACTATGTTCTAAGAAAAATTAAGTAAGAACTTCATTAAAGAATGAGTATAATTTGGAAGAAATGGGCTTAATGAGAACCTTGGCTTAACACAAATGAAATTGGTTTTAATTAAAAATTATCAAAATGTTCTCCAAGTTTTATGGTAGTCGGTTTTCGATTTTTTTGGTCGATTTTCCGTGTATTAAAAAACCGTTTGAAAAACCGGCAGTTTTTTTATTTTCGATTTTTATGGTTTTTTTTGGTTTGACGGTTTCTTACTCACCCCTAGATAAAGTAAATTTAAATATGAACTGACCTATTTTTATGAAATTAGGATAAGGTTATATGAGTATATAAAACATTCTTAAAGCTTCATCTTACTCTACACAAGGTTTTAGATTTAATGGGTATGTCGTTTGATTGGGTTGTCCCTTGTGGAGGTGGCTTTCTGGACAAACGGATGGGACGAATTGCAGAGGTGATATCTGTTAGTAGTAAAGTCAATGTGCTCCACGGGAGATCCTGAAGTTGCGGGATGTTGCCAGAATATCAAACAACTCGTCCTCCTGCTCCATCCCTGATCCTCTGGAATACCAATCTTCTGGAGCATCCGTCCTCGCCGACGGAGATTGGTCCCCGACGAACCAGGGTTGCAAGGTGGACGAACGCGTGAAAACGATGTCCTATTTTTTAAATTTCTTTATGGTAATACAGTAAAACCTCTATAAATTAATACTCGATAAATTAATAAACACGATAAAATAATAAATTCTTCCCGTCGAAACCACGGTCATCGCCTATTCG
>JAYMSW010003153.1:0-12632 GCA_036897725.1 Erodium texanum | reverse complement strand
CTAGCCTTCACATCTCTATGCACAATTCGAACCCTTGACTCCTCGTGGAGATATGCGAGACCCCTTGCTACACCCAAACATATACTTAATTGCTACATCCAAGCAATTAAAAAAAGGAATTAGTAACCACATTAAGACAGAAAGTTACCTATCCTTGTATTTCTCATACACTTATTTGCTTAAACACACAAGCTAACACAAAAAGAAGCAAAAAAAAAATTAATCTTGTTCGAAAAGTTACGCTCTCACATTCAATACACGATTCTCATTTGACTATCAATGAGAGATTGGAATGAAATTAACAACTTACCTACCCTCTCCAATTATCTCATGGAGCATTGGTTTAGACTGGTTTGTTGGCAGATGCTGCTCAGTTCCCACCATGGGGCTTGCTGCGCTTGTAGTATCGGTTCCTATGGTTGTGGTTGCATCATCGGACATGAACGTGGTTGTGTCATCAAATTTCCAGTCAGTCAAGTAACCAGGCTTTGAAGTCACGGGGCTTACTTCAATGTCTCCTGTAAGCATTGCCACTACACGGGACATCGGAGGTCGAAGCATTGGTGACGTTTGAGTGCACAGAAGGCCTACTCCTATTACCCGCCGTACTTCTTCCTCATTGAATGTTGATAACTTCTGGTCCACCAGATCAACCTCACTGTTGTTCTCGTGCAAGTTCCAAGCCTAAGAAACATGAATTCCACCAAAAACTTGAGATTCTTTCTTGTGAACCATGAATAACCAAGATGAATGAAACAACAATCTTTGAATTCGTCAAAGTAGTAACGAAAGCTCGAATATTACTAAGATGAATGGGACAAGATGAATGGGACAAGATGAGAATCAAGCAGAATATTACTAGCCTTCACATCTCTATGCACAATTCGAACCCTTGACTCCTCGTGGAGATATGCGAGACCCCTTGCTACACCCAAGCATATATCAAATCGTGTTGACCAGTCAAGGCTCAAACTTCCTTTCCCTGATTGATGCAAAACATATTCAAGTTCCTGCTTGTTTTTGAAGGAAAAACATAATGATAATATCCCAGGCAAATATAGTTGAAAAGATTCTAATTCTCACCAAATAATGCTTGATCCAGACTCTTGTTTACAAGATACTCATAAACAAGGAGTCTCTTATTACCCTCAATCCAGCATCCATATAATTTCACTAGATTACGGTGTTGCACTGCAGATATGGTAGCAATCTCTGCAACAAATTGGCTTTTTCCCTGGTGTGATGCCAGAGACAACTGCTTCACAGCAATTACTCTCCCATCATGAAGAGTTCCCTATTGAATATAAGTAGGTGATATAAGAAAAATAATGTTAGAAGATTGAAATGTGTTGTTGTTTATGTAGAAACTTGGGTTTTGTTCATGTTTCAAGGACAATATATGTGCATTAAAAAAAAGCTTACCTTATAAACAGGTCCAAATCCTCCCTCCCCAAGCTTATTATCAGCCTTAAAGTCTTCTGTTGCAGCCTTCAGTTCGGCATAGCTGAAAGTGTAAGGTCGGGCATCTATTCCAATGAGCTCTGCATAGTCAACAGAAATACAAGTTACTGCTGAAGGTAACCATGTATTGTTCATCCATTAAATAGATGGACACTTATTTTGGGACAAAGAAATTAATAATTTTGAATGTAACAAAACTACTTAGTGTACCTGCATCATAATCAGCACGCCGTCTTCTTCTTCGAACAAAGAAAACCAAGAAAAGAACCAATAAGCCTGCAAGCCCAACACCAACAACAATCCCCACAACGAGACCGGTGTGGTTCTTCTTATTGCTAGGAGGGTTGTTACTAACAGTAGGGGTAAATTCTGAAAAGAAGCCCAGAAGTCAAATATCAGTATCTGACAAGCTGAATGCTTGGGTTCTCGACTTCCAGCCAAATCAGTTGAGGTCAGATGATTACCTGGGGTAGCACGGACAGTTGAAACCAGAGGTCCATAGGTACCTTGAGCAGGAATGCAACATGTGCCCTTTCCGGCCCAGAAGAAATGAACTTCAAGGTAATTTTCTGATACCATCTGAGCCTTATATTCCATCGCAACAGCTCGGGCAGAGACGCCACCTGCCTGCTTTTGTATGTCAAAATCTTTAGCTACCCGCTTACCCTGGAATAAACAAAATAAGGGGGAAACTAAAATAGTCAGGTGAAGCACTGATAAACAAAATTAAAACCTTGGGTTTTTAACAACATTTGATAGCGAAATCCAAACACAAGCCTAAGTGATGATTTTTATGTTATTGAAGGGAAAATTATTGAAAACTGCCATCATAAATGGTCGTGGACGTAAAACTGCGGAAAAGTACCCTCATGAATCAGAAATTGTTCGCAGTTACTAAAACTGATCGAAACATTTCCATCTGTCACATTTCCCATAAAGGCCTTATGAATTGTCAAATTTTGCCATAAAGGCCTTACGAATTGTCCGCATAACTGCTACTGCTAGTTTTAGTAGTGACAAACAGTTTCCATTCATGAGGGCACTTTCCCGTACATCTTTTTTCAAAAGGCAGTTTATTGTCCTTGACCAATTCCAAGGGAACTTTTCAGCATTTCGCCCTTCTTTTAAATAGATCATTAAAAGCCTTCCAAAGTAGTACTTTTCTTGACACAAATCTAGAATCTTTTGTCATCTTAATTTCAACTTGATACATGGGATATTGTTCATGTTCTACTAATATAACTAGCAAATGCTAAAGGTTAAGATTGAAAGAGACGCAGGAGATGACATTGTCAAAATTAAACACGAGGATACAAACCTGGATATAAATATCAAAGATACGCCTTCCACGACTTTTCCATGATGTAGTTGTAGAACTTAGAATGGCCGTCTCTGCGAACTGGAGGGACACTGTGTAGTTACCATTTTCAAGCCCCAAACCATAGTATCTCAAAGATGAAGCAGAGATTCGTGCAGTCTGGAACAGTTCCGAATCTAAAGTATTTGTGAACTGAGATGTTGAAGAAATTGTGTACCGAGGATTGTTGTTCCCAATGAACAATCCAACGTTGCTTACTGCCCACCTGCTTGTGTCAGTCATATAGTGTGAAGCCGCACCAAGAGTCTCATTTTCAGATTCATACACAGTCCCATCATTCGATGTAATCTGTGTGCCGCCACTCTTTATGGCAAAATCAAAATCTGCAACCAATATAAACATATGCTCTAAGATTATGTACACTTACACTATAAAACTGGCATGTCGCTTGAAGACACAAGTACTCATGTTTGATCAAATTGACACTTGTGTACACATTTGAAAAGATGCCGTGATCGAACCCCTAACCACCAAATCACAAGGCCAAAAGATGTTATATATGCTTGTAAAGAAGCTTTCATATGTTACCATCTAAGACTGCTTTAAGATGTATACAAAAAATATTTGTTTCATACAATAACCTCAATAAAATAGAGACAGATAGTCGCATCCCATATCTAGACTTTTTACTGAGTTACCATCTTTGACACCTTTTCATGTTGAAACGCAGCAGTTATACTTTTGCCCACAAATCATTAGCTTATGAAAGTACTTCTTGAACTCATACACTCACCCCTCATAAAAAGGGTTAAAAAAGGCAGGTATTATGTGATACTTACATCTACCAGCACCACGATTGCAAGGAAAGTTACGTTGAAGACAGTGTAATCCTGACAGCGAGTTACTGAAATAAGAAGAGAAATATGCTTAGATGAAGAAAGTGACCATTTCAATGAAAATTTGTTGAAATCATAAACTAGTGGTTCAAACAGAAATGCTAAAACAAAAGATAACTTCTCGATGGAAGGCAAATAAACAATCTTTATGCCAATACTGATATTGTAGAAGTTCCCCAAATGTAAGATGTTGCTTCGTAGATTTATTAATTTGATTAGCAGCTTCTGAATGCGAGATTTAACTTCAAACTATCTAAGATAAAAATTATGAGGTAAAATAACTTCTCACAAGGAGGATAGAAAATGTAAATGATTTGATCTTTGTTAACAAAGTTCTTGATTCAAATCAGAATCAAGTCGATGTAGTTATACACATAGTTCTAAACATTATTTTTGATTTGGATGTGTAGCCATGAACAATTTGCATTTTGACAGCATAATCACAGACAGGTCTAGTTAAATCAGTGAAATGTCGTTTTTAGTATATCAGTATTTGGTTACAGTTAATTCTTATAAAGAAATTTGTCAATGCATAAATATTGCTTAAGGTTACAAATTATTGTTAAAATACTAGTAATGAATTGATTAAGTTACAGATAATCATTTAAAAGCTTAAGCAGTTAAAGTCATACATAGAACAGAGAGAATCACCTGCTGTTTGAAGCTTGCAATGTAAAATTGTTGGCAACTAAATTACTGCAGATTGGACCCCCACAAAGATAAAGATGTTAGCTTCAGTAAATACATACAATTAAAATACAGATAAAAGGTGTAATATTAAGACTTACAGTTGTAAACTTTGGTTAGTGACCCAAGACGGAAAGCTCCCAGATAAAGTATTGTACGACAAATCTCTGTGGGTAAAGCATAATAAGAAGGTTCAGAAGATATGCATCATCCATTTCATAAACAACTCTTAGTCAGTAAATCACACTGATTTTTCATCACATATAATTTTTCACTTTAACCCAGACAAGAATTTAGCATCTCGCACTCATGTTGTCCAACAACAATAAATAAATAAATAAAACCTCCATACAAGTATCAAAATGATGGCAAAAAGTGAACTAATTTTGGCGTTCATATGTTTAAGAGTGCAGATCCAAGTTTTCACATTTGGATAAACCTGTGGTATCACAAATGCTACGCTCGCTAAACAAGTACAAACTCGTTACTGATGAGTCAAAATGGCACTGCGTGTATATAACTCAGTGCACTTACATGTTGCGGAGGGAAGCACTCTTTGTTGCAGGCAGTGAACCAGTTAATTTATTATTTCCAAGAAACCTGAGCACAAATAGAAAAAATATGCTTTAAAAATAATGATCATGTTACAAGATACACAAAACAGTTGATCAAATAGCTTACAAGTAATTAAGTGTACTGATGCTGAAAAGAGGGTCTGGAATTGATCCATTTAAATTGTTGAAGCTCAAGTCCCTGACAACGGATTATCAATAAATAATTGTCAGGCAAATAAAGTAGTTAATGATAAAAGTGTAACTTAAAAGATACAATTATTTGTTAATAAGTGTGGAAAATCCAAAACAAGACCACTATTCCAACACACATATACAGAATTAAGAAAATCAAGAAACTAAAAGCACTTTCTGGGCTAGCTAGAGTATTCCTTGTCTCACTGCAGAGCACATACCAAAGCAACAGTATGTCTTAAAAACTCAGCCATCAATAGGAATGAGTGACTTACAGATGAGACAAACTTCGGTTTCCCCAGATATCAGATGGAATAGATCCTGAAATATTGTCATTCCTTAGTACTCTGCAAAGCATGCAAAAAGTTGTCACGTACAGTGTTCCAGTAATCAATGACAAGAAGGCAGCAAACACAGATCATATACTACATGAACATGTTTGACTTACAAGATACTTAGGGAGTTCAAGTTTTTGATAAAGGCCAGCGAAGAGCTTCCATTTGATAAATCACTTATTCTCCTGCATTTGATAGAGTTAGTCTTGCAAAAATATTATGCCTAAAATAGAGTAAAATGAAAAGTAACCAATGCATACTCACAACTCTGTCAAAGAAGTTAAACTTGAAATATTTGATGGTATTGGACCTTCAAAAGAGTTTCCTTCCAACCTCCTATAGAAACAATTAAGAAAACTTGTTCATAAACTTTGTACATTCAGCACTTGGACCCATGAAGATATTAAATGAGGAACTGGTTTTTATTCAGTTGATGGTGCAATAAAATGTCTGCGAGACTGAACAAAACTAAGGTGATTCAACAATGATGGCATAAAAAAAATATTGACGTACAATACATTAAGCTTTGTCCAACTCCCTATGAAGTCTGGTATCCTACCGGTAAGCGCATTGTCGGATGCCCACCTGAGATGCATAAAAGTACATCAAAATTCTTGATCTCAAAAACATATACTTACAGTGAAACACTCACTCAGTAACATTTTCGAAGAAATAAAAGAATGCTAAGAAAGTTCTTACATTGTCTGTAGGTTTTGTAGTTTAGCAAATGATGAAGGAATCTCCCCACTAATTCCAGCGCTGTCAAAGTAACTGCCAAGGTAAACAGACCTCAGTCAATTTATTGGTATCCAAGAATTTGCCAGGAAGCCACTTGAATGTATTTATCATAAAAGCAGAACAGTATGTGCTTGTTCCATATCCTATCCAACATTTATTTTGTCATCTAAAGAACTGTGTTTAGCCCCCTATGGAGGTACCCCTTGGTTGTGAGACTACTAATCAGCTTATTTCATCCGTCTGCTCAGTAGAAATTTAAAAGCTCAACCCTTATAGTTCGGTTTGACTCTTCCTTTTATATGTACCTCTTACACTTCAACAAACCCCAGGATATTAAAAGGGTGTTTACTTTAAGCATTCCAATTTTATCTTTCCTTGTGCATTTGCAATCTAACTGCCAAAAAACCTTCTTCTCTACCATATGTTATTCAACAAGAACTGCACTACAGAAATTATAGTGGAGTAGGGGCAATAAACAATAATGTACTGAAACTTACAGTTGTTCTAGCTTTGCTAGATTCCCAAGCTCAGACGGCAAAGGGCCCGAGAAGTTGTTTGATCCAAAGGCACTATACATGATACAAATAATTTAATTGGCCAAGTGTGCTGATTACAATCTATCATGTTATGCAAGTCATTATGTTTAATAGTTATACTTACAGTGATACCAATTCAGTAAGCTTTCCAAGTTCCTTGGGGAGTTCCCCTGATAGTGCATTGATGCCAAAGCTCCTATCAGGGCATAGTTTAACATTAGAGGACTGATAAAAACTTAAATGAACGTTGTTTGAATTTAAAAGTAGGTGTAGAAGGGCTTACAGGTATTGCATGCTAGTGAGATTGCCAATGGATGGAGACAAGATTTTGGGCCAAATTCCTACAAAAATTGAGAAAAATTTGTACCATTAAATAGAAATTGTGAACAAGCTTGCCAACCACAGTTTGTAACCATGCACCAGAATTCCATGTTGTTTTTCACCAATCCTTTGGATTGCATATTGATATTAACATGTAAAAATAATAAATGACCATGTATAACACAGAAAAGAAAAAAGACCATACAGATTGGAGAGGTGGGTCAGAGAGTATAGCTCTTCTGGGATTACACCAACAGCATCCAATGCCAAAACTTTCCTGTAAAGAAAATTCCAAAGCAAAAATTAAAGATGTTACACCAAATATATTAAGGTTTTGAACTTAATTATAATTAAAAAAATGTGGGCAACAACCCAATACAAATCTAATCCAGAAAGGGAGCCACTTGCACGAAAATCATAATTAAAAAAAAAGTGGGCTGGCTTGAAATTGAATAAAGCAACCTTAGGCTCATTGCGTCAATGTAAGATTCCATTGAGGCATTTCATCAAACAGCTGGAATGCAACAACCCAGTACAAGTTGAGCCCAGAAATAGAGACAAAGATGAGAACTCACAACTGGGTAATGCGGCAAGAGGTGCCGTTGCTGAAAGAGCAGTCGCATTTGATGAAAGGATTGTAAGCATTGTCGTCGAAGCTGGTTTCGTCTATGGCGGCTCCGGAGCACGGCTCTCCGCTTATGTTCCATTGACCCGTCTTAGCTGTCACGCCCCATTGCTGGAACACCGAGTTCAAAATCGCCGCTGCACCCAATTTCGTATCGTATCAGATGAGGGCTTAACATTTTATAAAAACCCCACACACGTGTCAAACCAATCCATTCGCAAAGCTACACGTGGCAGAGTGTGGGTGTGTTTTTCGATAAACATTAAGGAACGAAACTAATTTGTCTGATTATCAGAATCCCCACGGAATGTTAAGTTTGTGTTCAAAAATAGAATTTGAATATATGTGATTTAGAAATGACCACTATTTTGATCTTGATTGGCTTTTATGAAACATGTTAAGCTCTATAGGATACATTTTAAGTCACGAATGATATTCAAGAAGAGAAGAATACACACAAGACAAGAGAGAAAGAACCTTCAGAAGGAAGAAGAGTAGGTTGAGTCTGGCTCTGAGCTTGAACTTGAACTATGGAAGTCCACACAAGCAGCACCACCCAAACTAGTTTTGACGATGATGAGCTCAACATCAAGAACTGATTTATCTCTTTTCTTGCACACTTTCTCAAAACAAGACTCAGTATATATGGCTTAATTAGCTATATATGAAGAAGGAGAGAAAGGGTGTTGCAGGAAATGTATTGCTGCTTCAATTCAACGTCAATTAATAGATATACTATGAATGGGAGAAAGAGAGACTAAAATAATGTGAATTGGATACATAGAACACCACCTAGCAATTTTATATGGGTCCAACAAAGCCGCTGATAAGCGTTGAAAATTCAACAACTCTTTTAGCTTCAGATTGGCTGCTACTTATTACTTTTAGGTATACGTCAATAAATAAATAATTTCTAACAATTTTATGTATTCAATAAATTCGTGCAAATTATTCTTCTTTTTGATAGAATAAAATTGTAAGACGGTTCCAAATTCAATGAATATTGTGTTCTGATGCAATTCTATTTTATTTTTATTTTTATTTTAGGAAAAACTTTAGATTGCTACCCCTAAATTGACAAGTTTATCAGATAATTACTCTTAACTACAAACGTTTTCTTTAAGGGTATTTACATATAACATCCTAACGTTCGAGTCAATTTCACAAAACACCTAGCCTTCAAACTTATACAAGTGCACCTTAACTTATCTTCGAATTTTCTCCGTTCATTTTTCCGTGACAGCAGACAAAGAGAGACGAAATTACCCATGCTTAAAAAAGAAGAAGTCAGCTGAAGTCAATTTCATCTCGGGTTTCGAAGGAGAAGTCGCGAGCTGAGAGAGAAAACGAAGAGCCGGCCATGGTTTTCAATCCAAACATGAACGTTGAAGCAGACAATGACCGAGATGTGGTCTTGGTCATCGTCTCATAGCAAACATTCGATTCTAGACCAACCTCAATCGCTTTCTATAAGTCGATTTCTGAACTTTTAAGCTTAAGGGTTTTGTGTGTTTTGAAATCGTGATGCTTCGAATCTCTGATACTCTACATTAGATTCATGAAATTGTATGTTTTCAGGTTGGGATTATGTATCTATTATATGTACTTCACTAATTTCTCCTTCGTTCCTCTTTTTGCACGTTGTATCATACAACTTGTATGAAACTACAGTCTCAACATAAAATATATACTTTGGTTTTTTGGGTTCCATTATGCAGGCGAGTTTGTCGATAATGGTGCTGCTTATGTGGAGGGTAGCATGAAGGAATTTGTGATTCCTGAGGATGAATGTTCCATCTTCAAGTTCATTCGAATTGTCGTAGACTTAGGTTGTGAACCTACCTCTATGTTGTTTTGGACTATTCTAGAAGCCCAACCTATCACTACCTTTTTAGAGAATGATTCTGATTTGCATGAGATGTTTCAGTACTACTCTGAGCATCATGTTATTAAGATTTATGTAATGAATGGGGAACCACCTTTGCGCATTGTATCCCCTAAGGTAGAGTAGTTCATTGTAAGGGGGAAGTAAAATCTGAGAGATTTGAGCCTATCAGAAAGAGTAGGAAGGGTAGGAGTTTGTCATACATTACTCCATATGAGTACAAAAGAATGGTTGAGTCCAATATGGATATGATGGATGATGTCATTGATAAGTTAGTGTTAGTAAAGACACTAACTAGTGAATCAAAGGGTATTATATCTAATTTTGAGGATGGGGTGATTTAGAGGCTGAGGTAGGTGATTGTGAGAATAGGGTGCCACTTGACCCTATTAGTTGACCCCCAACATGATCATCATCATATTAAAGATGATGACATCCGTGAGTGGTTGAGGAATGTTGCATTTCATGAAGAAACAAGTGATAAGGAGCAAGTGTTGGATGGCATGCCTCAGTATTTAAGGGATATCGCATTTGAGGGTGTTCCTTCAGAAGTGGAAAAATCACTTTGTGATGAAGAATTAGTTGGTGAGGACCTGAACAAAAATGGAGAGGTAGGAAGGCAAGGGAAAGGGAAAGGCATGGTTCAGAAAGACCAAATTAACTGTGAGTACAGACAAGAAGAAGGAGGTGCCAATGATGCAGATTGACAATGACAGTGGAGCTAAACAGGAGAAAGGACTTGGTGAAAACGAAGACTTTAAAAAATCAGAGGAGGAAGAAGGTGTAAGAAGGGAGAAGGTTGGCAGCCGATGTGGGAGGATGATGCTGATTTGGTGAATGTGGAGTTGGGTCGGTACTCCACATTCAACAATGCAAAGGTGGTCAAGCAAGTATTTAAGGCGTATGTAGTTGACAAGGGCTTTGATTATCACTCCTTGAGGAATGAGAAATCGAGGATAGGGATGTTTTGCAAGGTAAGGGATTGTAGGTTATTTTGTTCGTGTTATGAAGTACGAGACACAAATGTGATAGAGATATGAACTTGGAGGCCTCAACATGATTGCATTCGGACACAAATTGTTGACCAAGGGACATTAGACTTTCTTGCTAAGAGGTACGTTACTATCTATTGTATGGTTATTATCTTTAGAAAATGATCGATCAATATCTTATTTGTTTATGTATCTGGTGTAGGTTTGTTGAGGACATTCAAAGGTGTCCTACAATAAAATCGAAAGATTTAAATGAGCTCATAATGAAAGAGCTTGGTGTGGTGAAGGGCATGTGGTTATAAGGACCTTGTACAAAGCTAGATCCATTATACTTATAGACCTAGCAAAACAGTATGAGAATCTATACATGTACTGTGAGATAGTGAAGAGGACGAATGAGAACAGTACTGCCAAGGTGGAAGTAGAGCACTTTCTTGTGTCACCAGATCCGCACCCGAAGCGATTTTTTCGCAAGGATCTACATCAGATATGGAGCACAACTGAAAGGGCTTGTAGTGGGGTGGAAACCACTTGCGGGAATTGATGGTTGCCATTTGAAGGGAAGGTACAGAGAGCAGTTACTGTCTATAGTAGGGTGGGATGCAAACGGAAAGTTGTTCCCGCTTGCATTTGTTGTTGTGGAGTAGGAGAATAAGGCCTCTTGGAAGTGATTCTTGGCAGAGTTCTTCAATGACTATGGTCACACAACTGTTTGTGGGTGGGTGTTCAAGTCAGACAAACAAAATGTATGAATTTCACAACCATATCTATTTCGATTCCCAATGCATCTTCCTATATTAATGTCAGACTAACAAATTTGTTCATTCGCGATGTAGGGACTTGTTGAATTGTTCAAGGATTGGATGAAGGATGTTGAACACATATTCTGTGTAAGGCATCTGGTGGATAATTTTACCACCAAATTCAAGGATTGAATTGTTCATTTGCGATGTTGTGACCTACATATATATGATTTGCTAGAGTACCTTAGGAAGAAGTTGATGACCCTCTTCTATAAGAGACAAACCAAGTTTGATGACAATAATAGGTTGATATGTAAGGATATAAACATAAGGCTAGAGAAGCTGTAGGCTCTAAGTAGAGAATATGAGACCTTACCTAGTGGGGTAGGAGTCTTTGAAGTTAGTTTGAAGGGTCAGGTTTTCATAGTGAACATGGAATCTAGAAACTGCACATGTTTGGAATTGTAGCTTAATGGGTTACCATGTATCCATATTTTGGATGCTCTTACCTATATAAGGAAACCCTATGATAAATATGTGACCATGTATTACCATGTTAACACATATAGGAAGATATATGCCCATTTCATCAAATCTTTGCCTAGTAGGGATATTAAGCCAACGGATTTGGGGTACCCTAAGATTGACTCTCTAATTGTTTTCAAACCTCCAGGTAGACCTAGAGTAAAGATAAGGCCAAGTAATGGTGAAAGGGTGATGAATCCTCCTCGGGAAATAGCAAGGGTATGAGTATGACTTGCTCAAGATGCAAGCAGTTAGGTCATAATGTTCGATGATAAACAACTAAGAACTATGGTGAGACCCTTGCTCAAAGGAAAAGGAGGCTGGGTAAAGCAACAACCAAGGCTGGTGAGTCATCCGCTGTTGGTGGGAGGGTGACGAGTCCTAGACTTATACGCATTTTCAATGATATTTCCCTCGGATTTAAGCCTGTTTTGCCCTCCGAAAGCTCAATAATCAGATTAATTTTCAATAAAACTTTTAAGGACATTATTACTTTGACTTGCTGTTTTGATGACAGGTATGGAGGAGCAACTAGGAGGAGACCTTTGGAGGCAAGGAAACCACAAGCATCCCCGATGAAGAGGAAGCAGATGACTTGCGATCAAGGAACTGGAATTTTCAAATCCTGACCGACCTACCGACCCCCGTCAAAGGGTTCGTTAGTGTTGAGGTGGCGAAGATGAGTCAGCAAGGCAATTGGCAACACATGACAGACACGCTCCACGTCCGTTGGATATGCCGCCGATGGAGTCCATGTATCTCGATGCCCGCCAAATAAGTTGTCGACGGAGGACACGTTAGCTCCACAGACGTTAGACAAGCTG
>JAYMSW010003152.1:0-12633 GCA_036897725.1 Erodium texanum | reverse complement strand
TTACATATTCATGACACTTAGGATAAAATGTTTTCTTATTTGAACCTGTGTCAGTCGATACAAACATCGTACCAAATCAGAAATATATAACCAAATCGCTGTGATTGCGTGGTACTTGGCTCCCCGAAAGCAAACTATAGGAACAAAAATATTTAACCAATTTGGTATAAAAAAAACAATTAAGTAAACAAGTAGTTTCAAGGTTGACCAGGTACCGAATAATTAAACAAATGGTTGACTAAACAAAGTGAGCATCTAAACAAGTCATACGTGACTTTGGATAATCTTGAAGATGCAGACGTGAGGGGAAGACTTAGAAAACCGCCTGCAACATGACCCTCTGACTTTAAGGTAGCACCAGTTCAGTTCTGAGACATGCATGTTCCTCCCTCGTTCATCACCACCTCAACTGCGTGCAACACGTAAGGCCCGACTCACATTCCAACAACAAATATGTTGCACTCTTGGCTTTGCTCCTCCAAATCTTAGGCTCTGCCTTGTCACAGTGTGCTCTTTACTTGTTTCATACCTTTGCAATTTAATACATATGAAAATGTAAGCATAGGTCATCAACACATGACACACCAGTAGAAACATAACATCAGATTCCTTGCATTCCATGAGCTAAGCTTTTGGGTTGGATTGGATTGGGCTTTAACACTAACAACACTTTTCCCATTGTTAAGCTTACTTTATCTTGTAATGTACAGTTATTCTGAATCATATGTCTACAACATCATGGTTAACCAAGACTAATGATGCGCGTGAACTCAACCAAAAACCCTCAACTCTGCCATTCTAAGTAGTGAACATTGGTTTCAAGAAAATTAGCTACAACTTGTGAACCTAGAACACGTAATATGTAACCATTTACCTGCAAAGAAGTGTTGAATTGTTATGGTTGATTTTTACTTCCATTCATTTATTCCACATAAAGATCTACTTGCAACATCACCGAAAAACAGAGTAAAAAAAAGAAAGATACTTATGTGCATTTCAAGTGAAAATGCCAAGCCAGGAACCGACCTCAATGCTTACTGTTTAAACCATCTGAGGTCCATCAAATAGAGGATGAGTGGTAGTTTGAGCTTCCAATACTTTTTCCAAGACATAATGAGACCTGAAAGAGTCACAGAATGATACCATATGTAACTTGTCTATCACTTTCTACAAGGTTGATCGGATAAACAAGAAAGAACTCAATCGTGTACCTCCATGGGAGATGATCAAGGAACATAGTTCGGGAGACAATAATGTCCTTAAAGCTTTCTCTGTCTGCTATATATGCTCTGTAATTTTCCGCATTCTCATCATATCTACTCCAGCCTTTCCATAGTGGAAAATGGAAGCTTGTGCCCAGTGGCACTACATGGATTACAAGGCCTGGTAGAAACACCTCTGGAGGATCTCCTGCACACTGATTTTCAGGACTCGGGACGGTTTGCATAAACTTAGATACAGGATTATCACATGCAGCAACATCATGAGAAACATTGTGAATAGGATTGACTGATTCATCATCGTCGCTTTGATCAAAATTACTATGTGAGTCAGCGTTGATCCAGAGCGGAGACTCCTGATCCACTACCTTGCTTCCTGCAGACAAAGGAATAGATTTTTTTGTTGTTGTAAAAACAATCATCATTTTGTATTTCCACCTGTGTAGTGTACAAATTTATTATTACCTTGACCATTATTTCTGTATCGTTGATCACAAATGTGACTATCTTGATCTTCCCTTGCAATGTCCTTAGAATGGAACTCTGGATCTCCTCTATAAAGCTTACTCATGTGAAGAAACCAGCGTGCAAGCCTAATGGCAACTGCTGAATTGGGTTCAGTATCCCTTGACAGTGCTGTAACTGAATTGGGTTCACTATCCTTTGACAGTGCTGTAATTGCAGCTGCACGAAGCCGTAGGATTGATCCAACAGAAAGGCGAGATGAAAACTCATCATTATACACAATGCTGAAAAGGGTTCAAGAGCTTACATCTTAATAGCTATGGATCTAAATGTGCCTTGAACTATCAAAGGCAAAAATGGAGATTACTTTACCTTGTAATGAATTCTGAACAAGCATTTGCTACTACAAAATCCATACATGGTAGGGGCCCGAATGCATGGACGTGCAAACTAGGGAATCGACGATATAGCTGGACAATTCAAAGGAAAATATTAAAACTTCGGTGAATGAAATTAAATGTCAGAAAACCAATACCATCTGATAGAATCATGGAACGCAACATAACCATTTGCCGGTTGATACTCAAATTCAACATTCATGGACTTGAAATACCAGATAAGAGAGTTGCATTACTAAAAGTAAGAAAAAGCCATACTCTCAATCCTAGCATTGAAGCAATGGCACCTCCAAGGGAATGTCCCACTATGCGAAGCATATAGCCTTCACACTCACGTCCAGGTCCCAGTAATGAGGAAAGAAAACCACTTGGTTCAATATCTGCATTTAGATTGGAAAAAGAACAAAGAAAAAAAATATAATATGAACCAAAGCCAAATTTATATGAAATACAGAGGCTGGCTACATATTGCTTCTATTTCTCTTCATGCTCTTTATTTTTCTGAATGAAAAAAAAAATAGAGAATAATTGATGTATGTCTTACCAACTCAAATTGGCCTGGTGGTTAAAAGCTCTCTCCAACATAGGAGAGGTCCTAAATTCAAATCTTAGTATAAGCAATCTTGTGTCTATTTAAATAAGGATAGAACGGGCTAAGTATGGAGCAGGATGACATCCCCTACCCCCTTGCCCCGTTCCAAAACCCCATACCCTGCCCCAACCTCTATCGGGTTCAAGGATTCCCCATTATTTGAGTATTATTTGCTATATTAGCTTGAAATGACAAGAGTATGAAGGGTTAAAATGATATTTCATCCAATAAATAAATATACAAAAGGTAACAAAGCTTAGGATCAAATGCAAGACCTTCCATATTACAATATCTATATATTAGATACATGTATGATGGGGTAGGGCAAGGAATGTTCACTCGGACCCATCTTGCACCGTTATTCCCCTGCACGTTCGGGATGTTTTGTCATCCCTATATTTAAAGAATCAAGTGGTTTGGTGCTCCTTCACTTTTACATAAGCATGATCTTGAGCTAAGACCTTTGCTTGATCCACATTAGTTGATGAAAAAAAAAATGCAGCATGTCTTCATAGGAAATTCAAATTCAAAATTTCCCACTTAAAAGGGGATTTTTTTTTAAAAGGAATATCTAATAGATTAGAGAATCATGTGTTGAATAACTATCTCTCCTCTCCTTCCCGACCCTCCTCCTTCATTATCCCTTCACATCTAACAAAATCTCCTCCCTTTTCTTAGGAAACCTCTTCAATAGTTTTGGACTTATCTTTCAGTCGGATCTTGCCTCCTAAACAAAGCAGGAATGAGATTGCCTCAATTTCGTTCACTTGCTTCACTTCAAAGACGCAACTGTTGCAATTACCTTTCTTCGTGGGAGTCTCTCCAAAGCCAGTCATCTGATCGTCGTCGAAGCGGGAAATCCCTCTTTTGGGCTGCAACATGTGGTTCCTCCTCCTAGTGTCTTGAATCACCAGTCCATGACCTTCTTTTCTCATCCCTCCTTCAGGGATGTGGTTGTTGGGGAAAATTGAGATTGTCATTCGATTAACTCTTGTCTTGTTGACAGTCTTCAGGGTAATGTGGTGGTGATTGCTAAGTCTTAGCTCAACGTAGCCTTCATCCAGGACCAACTCGCAACGAATGTGTTTGTTAGCGTTGAGGCCTTTGATTTGGACAACAGAGCATTCTTGTTCCTCTTCTCGGATGCACCTCTCAAGGCAACCTTGAAAGAAAACAATTGGTCATGCGTCTCCAATGGTTTTCTATCTTCTTGGCCAATCAACTTTGATCTCTATAGGTGGGTGGTTTTGTTGGGTTCCCCCCTATTGGATGGCCATCAGACTCTTTGCTTTTTTTAGCGGGCTACGCAGGAAAACTCATACCTATCCGCCCATTCTCACTTGTCAGGAATAGCTTTAACAAAACCTTCAAATAGCTCTCACAGATCCCAAGGACAAGGAGGGCAAAATCCTGCAAGACAAGCCCGTTAACACAATGACCGGTGAACTTTGACAAGCTGAGTTGGTGACCATGGCAAGCTCTATTGTCCCTGTAACGAAGTGTGGGCTTTCGGCTAGAGATTGGGTGGTCAACGACGACGAGGCCGTTTCTATGATGGAATGAGATTGAGTGTGTGATTCCCAACGAGACCTTCGACTTTCCTCAGCGAGACCTCCGATCTTCTTGACGAGAATTTCGACTCCTAACGAGCTCCTATCCCACATGGAGGAAAGCCCAAGCACAATCTGGAAATCAGGCCAAATCTGTCTCGAGTCCGACGAGTTCAAGTCTAGCTACCCAGTGCTCCTTCGCCAGCCGCGGCAACTGCTCTATCGGCCCCATGCCTAGCACGTCTATGGCCTCACCTCCTCAACACCATCACTCGATCTGGCACTGTCGGAGAGAATGCCTCCGACTTCCTCTCCGTCCAATCCACCCACAACGACTTAGTCTCCGTTCCCAATTTCCTCTTCCACTACGACCTACTTTTCTCTTTGAAGGCCTTGCTGACGGAGCCATTGGCATGGTCGGACTCGGACGGACCCAGATCTCCCTCTCAATTCGCTACTGCCCTCGGCTTTCAACGCAATTCGCCAATGCCCTTGCCAAACGTGGATTCGCCGCTACTACTCACAACCCAGTCAACACCACCTTAGCCTTACCAGAGTTCAAGATTGAAGCCGACGTTCAACATGGCGAGGACCGGAAGAGAAGACCACGAAGAAGGTTGACGTCACTATGACGTCAGCAAGTTTTTTTTTTTGGGGTAAAATTGTTATTTTATCAAATGTGTAAGGGTATTCTAGTCATTTCGTCCAAATTCTAACAGATTTACTAACATTGCAACTAAGACTCTGCCTACGAATGTGAATTGTATCAACTTTTGAAAAGTATTGCCACTTGCAAAACCTTTCCAAACCATAGTTGTGAACTATAATTTCCCTTTAATTCAAAGAGGAACTCTCTCTCTGTAAAAAGAAGCTAACATCAACCTCCTCAAAAATGAGGAAACCCTAAACAACCAACCACCTTATTAACGAAGAAACTCCTAACTAGATTATGTGTTGCGCTTCATTCACGTGCAAGCCGGATAATATAACAAATCTTGCACGTGAAACAAACATCAGTCCAATGCAACTTTAACGGGCAGAAACTTGGATGTCATTGGAACTAAAGTTTACCGATGAACACTTGGTATCACTAGAACAGAGACTAGTTGACCACACATAGGGACAAACCAAATGCTACACACTTGGATAGCACAACTTAACACCAACTGCTATACATTTGGGTAGCACTTTACACGAAATTTCTGCACTCTGAGGCAGAACTCTAACAAAGAATAAAACATTGACCGAAAAAGTAGCTTCTTGTTAGAAAAAAATGCGTGTTAGTCGGATAATGCCTTACTCACATGCTAAATTATAAATTAACGAGTGGGCAAAACAATAACCCACTAAACTTGAACCTAGGATCGAAATTTGCTTCAATACATGTAAAACTAGAAAATAGGAAATGATATTATGAGAACTTGATATTGAAATTCAAGATGAACTCTCTGCTTATAGAGAGAGAGGCTAGAAACCAACCACCTCAACAATGAAGAAACCTAACCAATATCCACTTCATTAATGAGGAAATTCTCATTCATTAGATTGTTAATAGGGAATTCAACAAAGAAATTGGAGACCCGAGAACTCGGGTATTTGGGCATTGGAAGGGGCTGCAAAAGACTATTGCATTCTTGAAGGATGGTTTTGATGTGTGGGGTGGAGGGACTTGGGGCTATTTGAAAGCCCAAAAGCATGCTTTCAATTTTGGATTATGAGTCATGATCGTCTATCGATGTGTGACAGGTTGGTAAGGATGAACATGCTCATTCAGGATAAAAGGTACGTTCTATTTGGAGTAAAGAATGAGAACAGGAACTATTTGTTTTTTTTAGCGTAGTTACTCCTCCCAAGTGTTGAGGAAAGTAATGGGTTGGATACAAGGGAGGAATGTTCACCAGAAATGGTAAGTGTGGAGGAAGAAAAGCTTGTTTATATGGAGATTTAAAAAAATTCCAAAAGGGGTATTCTTTATGGTCCTTGTTTGTTGTAGATTCTATATGGAAGGAATACAATCACAAAGTGTTCCACGGAGAAAACAACTCAGCCAACAATCTTATAGCAAAGATCAAAGGAGAAATGGAGTGTATTATGCAAGATAGGAAAAAAAATTGTGTCCCTAAGCTCATAAGAGGGCTTATATAAGTGCTCTTGGAATAAAGTAAGGTTGTTAGGTTGGCGCCTTTTGGAAAAAGGCTTTGTATTTTGGAAGGACGAGTTACTGTCTGTCTTGAGATACAAGATACTTCATTAGTTACATAACTGTCTGTCTAGTGAAGAAAATACCAAAGACAAAACATGGTGTTCTCTATATGACAATCATTTAAAAAAAATAAAGAGTAAGAAGTGTACCATCATCTCCAGGATTTCCTTCAATTTGTGTGAAAAGATTCCTTGCAGCCTCAACTATACCTGAATGACTGTAGTGTGGAAAAGATGATTTCACACTTTGTTCCACTTCAATGTGAATATGTTTATTACTGTAAACATGAGCAGAAAAAAAATTCATTCGAGGAATAACTTTTGGGAGAACCCAGACACTAAAGCTGTAAATCAACATATTCAGATAAATAGGAAGCTTCAATGATGAGAATAAATATTCATGACATCTTAAAACAACAGAACAATGAATAAAAGCTATGCACAAAGCGAACAGTGTATGATAAGGTGTTTGTGTAGCTAGGATTTCATTTCCCGATATGCATTAGGCAAGAATAGTAAAGCATAAAAATGTTCTCAGATTTGACGTTGCCTATAAAAGAGCTACTGTGTATTGATAGTGAAGCAAGTCTAGACTTTTATCAATTACTATATTAGGCATCTACATAGAAAGGGAGGGAGGGAGGGAGAGAGAGAGACATGCTTTATCAAACCATCCAAGTCTTCTTCAGAAAGGACACATTCTTTACATAAAGTATCTGTAATGAGGTCTTCAGGGGTTTCAGTTCCACGCACAGCAACCACTATAGTTCTCAAATGATGCAAAACAACAATGAAGTATGCAGCTTCACGCTTAGTCTGAGAGAGAAGCAAAAATACGAAAGTCAGACATTATCTGGGTTAGTTAGAAAATCTATTAAACACATACAGAAAGGGGGGAAATAGTTGCAGCAAATGACATTGTGTAGGTGGATGATATTAACATAACAGTCGAGTGATGACACAATATATACAAACTTCCTCAGTTAAACTGTTATGTACCAAAGCGAACTATTGGAGAATTAAGGCCTTTGACATTATTGTTAAACGAGTTATGCTACTTACCAGAAATTCCTCTCTTTTTTTATCAGAAAGAAGGGAAATGCAATATCGCATGTATAGGGATTGAAACCAGTGACCTAATGCTTGTTACATGCAGCATCTGCCACTTCACCCACGCCCCTTGATATTCCTATTCTTCAAGCCTAAAAGAGTTGTTCACAAATTTTCTCTTGAAGGCCCTAAGGGTCTTCCAAATGGGACACTCATCTAAAAAAGAACAAAGGTTCACATTTAAACACAGACCTGTTTGTGAAGAGGCATTTTAGATTTAACCCTAATGTTCTTCTCTTTCTTCTAACTCTAATCTTCATCTTCTTCTATCCGTGGTCTTCTTCTCCTCCTGATCCCAGTCTTCTTCTAACCCAATCTTTTCTACTCTTTGGTTCTAACTCTAGTCTTGTTCTTCCTTATTTTACCCCATCTTCCTTTTCTAACCTCAACCTTTTTCTAATCTTCTTCTTTAAACCTCAACGGACTCTCTATCTCAAATCTATCACCGCCTCATGTACCAGTTTACACAAATATCTTTACCAAAGGTTCTCCCTCTTTGATGACTTTCATTATGTTCTATTATTGTATATCCATTTTGCCTTTATTTTGATTCCATATTCCTTTGTATTGTATAGTTTCCTGATGGTTTCCATTGATGTTTTTAATCATATAATATCTTGTACAATATTAGTTTAATTCAATACAAACCTTTGAAGGGGATACTCACTTTTGTTAACTATATCGGGGCCAATAACAACTAGGAGCTACAATAATTATAACATTTACAAATTACAAGACATACTCAGCCCCATTCCAATATGTATTTTTGAACTAGAATAATTCATATGTGCAATATATTTTTGTTTTCCATATGATGATATAATATGATTAAAAACTCACTTGACATACACGTCCTTGTCGAAGTGTTTCTGGAGATAGCTGAACATATTTTAGAAAAGCTGCTGCATGACCTCGCCACCAGTTATCTCCATCAAGTTTTGGCCGCCTAGGAGGAAGAAGAATAAGTAGAAATAAAATGCAGAAAAAGGACATGGATTTTAGAAGATGGATCCAATGAAAGCTCAAGTAGTTGAAAACCCAATTTTAATTTTATAGTCCAAATGGACCTTTAACATGGAAGTCCATTGTGGATTGCAACACAAGTGGTCCAAGAACATGCCATATTACTTGTGCAAGAAAATTAATTATTCAGCTTTTGGCGGTGTAGGATTGCAACACATGACTGTTAGGTTACAAGCTCCAATACAATAATAACCAGTTGAACTGTAAGCTTAAGTTAGTACATTAAGATCTAATTATAATCTTATGACAACAGTAATAATAGCTTGAGAATCAAAATATAGAGAAAGAAATTAAGTGCATGCATGACGTGTTTGACCTTGTCATTTTGTGTAAGTGTGCCTAAATTTGTGTGATGTATGCGGAAACAACAAGATACCCGGTGGATTAGTGACCTTTTTCGAGTCCAGGGTGCCAAAATCCCTTGTCTATAGAGCCACACACAAGGAAATATGCAAGGATTCCTTCCAACATCTAGCAATGGACCCTGTACCATTTAGCACTTAATAAAATTCACAATGACAAGCCAGGAAAGTTAAGACAAGAATGTGTCATACTACATTACCGTGTAAGCTGCTTCAGCAAATTTATGAAATATAATAGCCTCCTGTATTTTATCTTGAGGGGCCTCCTTGAACCCTTCATAGGATATAGAGGATTGGCTATGCTTCTCTATCAGAGCTAGACCTGAACGGAGATTAAAAAGAACAGCATCAACAGCAACAGCACATGAACATAAGAAAACAATTATAAATGTCACCACCACCGCAAAACAGCAGAATACTAACAAATATATCAATGACCAAAACAAAGGTTATAGACTGATGATAATGATCCTTGCTTCATTCTTTCTCCTATTTCTTAGCATTCTATTACAATGAATTCCCTTTAATTACAAAAACAAATAAATCTCATCAGTTATACCAATATCATGCATTGCTTTTGTTGTAACCTAGCATCGTGAATCATTCTCCATTCAGTCCTACAATATTAGTTATAAGTTCATTCCGCACTTTCTGGATGCACTTCAAGTGCCTCAGTCATTCTATATCAGTTTGTTGTCTCTCTTGCTCTTCCTGTTGGTCGAACTCTTAATAGAAATTGACGTTCCACTTGGCTGACGGTGGGTTATATTCTCGCTTTCTAAGATCTGAAGGCACAATACCACTATTTTCTTTTGTCTAACACAGACATTCAGAAGATGTGCTCTATTCTGTGAAGCATGGAAAATATGTGGCGCTCTGATGCAGATATGGGGCTGAAAAGAACTCCATCATCCATAGAATAACAGACACCACTTGTAAACTGTTGATAACTAAAAGTCTATTGGGTTTTATCTAGTGCCTTTCTTCATTACATAGCTTTCACTAACCGTCCTTATAACTTGCAATTAAGCTGCTACTTTTTGCAAAATATTGAAACAAAAAACATGCATGTGATCCATATAGTGTTTTCACAAGATCTTCAGGTTTTATGTAGTGCTTCATTTCAGAACATAGATTCTGTTGACTGCGGTAGAGCTTGCAAATCTCTACTGTTTTGTTAAAGAAAAAAGTATACAATATTACATCAAACCAATATAGTGTTATCATGAGATAGTGTATATAAGTTATGATCTAATGTTTGATATGAGTAATTGTTATAACTGATTCAAGGGCCCATGATAACATGTGGTTCCTATATTTTTTTTTTCTTTCATAAACCTGAAATTTCATAATTGCAGCTATTGCATAAATGCAATTTGTAACATCCCATAAGAGATGTGAAGATAGATATCAGAATACCTGCCAAGAAGATCCAAAGTTTGTGACATTTGGAAAATACAATTAAAAAAAATGCAAAAATTAATAGTATGCAGCAAATGAGGTCAACATAAACCTGCCAAGAGTTCCAGATGTCCAGTGCCTGATGCACGATAAGCAACAAGATCACCCAACAATTGCGCCACTGAATGAACTTCATCTTCCTCTAATGCACTCCTAGACCAATGAGAGAATCGAAGAAAACAAAAACAATCAGGAAGTTATGCTCAATGAAGATGTGAACTTAAAATTAAATGCAGAGAACCCTACAAGTATTTGACGCGCCCAAGACAGCACATAGCCTCACGAATGCCCTGATCAAATACCTCCTGATAATGAGCCTTCCAAGCATCACTTTCAGTTGCATAAAAGGACCTCCATCTGAAAACTTCAGATCCCGCAAAACAGTGTCCTAGTGCCACAACACATACCATTATCATAAACATAATCAATATGTGTTGCTTCCATCCATTACTTGTTGCATTTGCCTCTGCATTAGAAACATAGGCAAATAGTACTGTAAGTTTAGGAATGAAACTTAAGAAAAGTGCAAAAAGAATGTAAAACTGAGAATATTAGAGAAGTTTGCAGTTACACGTGCTTGAACAAATAGAGCTGTAGGACGTGAACTCTACAGAAAGAGAAAGAGAAAGAGAGCATACTTTAAAGGAAGTAAATTACAATAACAAAACCACTTTACCTAAAAGACAACCTCTTGATGTTGTTTCTTGAGATTTATATCTAGCCACTTCTGATATAAGGTAAAATGCACCCAAAAATTGCAGCACAGTAATTATCATTGCAAACCGAGACCACCAGAGCCATTTTTTATACATTGTCTGTCATTAAACAAAATGAAAAACAGAGGCAAAATGTGACACTAAATTACATTTGCAAAACACATCAATTTTACATTTCAATATTTGAGTGTTGGTGTGTGCATAGAAAACACAAAATGGCAGTAGTTTCCTGGTATGGCCTCACACTAGTCATTTGCTACAGTAGGAAGTTGTAGGTATCAATTGTGCTCATGTTTCAGAATATCATACATATCCTTGTAATATGCAAGATTATTTTTCAAAAGGATATCTACTAAGCAACTAGTCATGCTAAATATGATTTGTATAACCTTATATAGTTTGCAAAGATACCTCTTCACTGCTTAAGCAAAAGGTGAGGGAAATTCCACTAAACCCAAGGTTCAAAACAAATATTTCTACGACCTCGAGGAAGCCATGTAAGGACAGTAATTACATGCTGGGTAAAGTTTCCAAGTCTTAATGAGGCTTTTAGCATCAAAGAATGGAAGTTGGAACTTAATCAATCTTTGTTATGATCTTTCTAAGTTTCAATTATGTGGGGACATATTATTTGAAAAGTGAAATGCATCATAAATAAGACTAAGCGAGATGGAGCTAAGAGTCTACCATTGAAAAGAGAGTGAAGAAATCTTCAAGGTAAACCCATCCAAGCTCTCAAAATGAAACTCCCTAGGTTATATGACATCTACCTAACCACTATAGCTTTTTTTGAAGGTTAAGATTTTAATACCGACCCCGTGACTCAAACCCTGGACAAACAAGTTCTCATAGCAACCACTATAGCCCGATTCTTCCTACATCTCAGTTACATTTGTTCACATGGCAATGCAAATATGCCTGAATTCTTACCAAACTAATAGAATTCCAGCTCAAAATTTATAGAAACCAACTAGATGAAGATAAACAACAGCACTCCCCTTGTTGTGTGAGCATGATATGTGAAGAAGTCAATGTAGTGCTCAACATAAATCAAAGGAGATATTTATGCCACAAACAATTATGCCAAAACATTCCATACAGTGTAATAATTCCTTGAAAACTAAAATAGTTGAAATTATAAAACTTTAAACAGCCTAAAGGAGACATTTATCAGTGATAAGTCATAGTTCCAGAGTTTCAGACTAACATCAAAAGAAAACTAACAGATCACAAGGTTGGAACCCGAATTCCCCTTCATTTTAGCCAGAAGCAACTAAACAGCAAAATAAATAAACCTCTAAAGCCCCAGCTGATCTTCAATTTTTTAACAGATATGCTAAAAAATATCATTTCAATATATAAGATTACATTAAGGAAATGCAAAATCAAAATTCAAGTTTCAAAAACAAACCCCCTTTTCTTTCGCACCATTTTCTCAGCAGCCAAACACCCCAACTTAAGGATGAAAAAAAAAACACAAAATTGAAAATTACCCGTTTCTGGATGCGCGCAACGGTGTCAGCTAAGGGACCAT
>JAYMSW010003151.1:0-12634 GCA_036897725.1 Erodium texanum | reverse complement strand
TGGTAAGGAAAAAAAAGGAAAGAAAAAAAAAATGGAGTGAATGTGTGCGGGCCAATATGGGAATGAACGGGAGAGAGAAGGTTGTTGATTTTGTTGTTGGGAGGGAGAGATGATACGTTTGTTTCGTTACTTCATTTTCTATATATGGAAACTTTACACAAATTCGATTTTTGTTCTTCATTTGTTTCCTTAAACGTGACATAAGAGAACCTATTCTTAGTTTTTAATGTGTCTGGTTCTTGTCGCGCCGCCGCATTTTTTTGCCAAGCTCTGTTGACACTAGAGAGTACTAGAAAGACACATGCTTGTCTTTTGCAATTATATGTCTTCACTCTTCATCCATGTTGTCGGCTCCAAGTCCTAGTCTTGAAGTCGTTGACTACTTACATTGAGTCTAGAATAGACACCTGCATTTTTTATATCACTAGAACTTAGAATGATGGCACCACTCATACTATCTAATAATCTGACTCAACTTTATTTTAATTTTATCCTTTCTCGTGTTAATATTCTTTGATAAGATTAAGGTTTATATTATTGCAATAAGACATTTATTTTTGATCTAATAGATTTCAAGTATCCGATAAAATATCAAATAATATTAAGTATTGAAGAAATAAAACTCACTTTAAAAATATACAAGTACTTGCAAATGTACTTGAATCAATTATCAACATTATTATATAGATTAGGCAACCTAACCACAAAAGGACCACTATGGTCTAATGCCAATATGTAAAAACTATTTGAACCATACATTTGAAATGTAACGTATGTATTTCAAAGCGTAAAAAAAAATTGCATTAATATATAACTTAGCACACAAGAGAGTGAGACCACAAGTGTCACTACTACATTGTAGCGGTTATATGTTAGATACCGGTAAATTGCAACTCGTGATCGTGACCCGGGGGGCGAGTAGACTGGGTTGACTCGGCGAGTGAGCTTCTCTTTCTTTCCATTCTTCTTTCTCCTACCCCAAACCCTTTACCACTCACTCTCTCTGTCGACCTCTGTGCACACGCTTCTCTCTCCATCCTCTCTGAAGCTGCCCTTTTTCGTCTTTTTCAAGTCTATCTCTTCTCTTATATCAGACGGCGCATACAACTCCACGTCAGCGTCGTCTTCTTCATCTCCTGCAACCTCGTCTCTTTCGCTTTTATTCGACCGCTTCCTTCTAGGGTTCCTCAGATTCACCCATTCTTCTCAATCACCTTCCTTTTTCCTCTGTGCGTCGTTCTGCGGCCAATTTCTCATACCTGCATCGCTGCTCTCGATGTCTTCAAGTTCGTACTTTGGACGACGCCGATTCCTCTTTCTCTCAGCTTCCGCTCTGCAATTAGGTATTTTGCTCGATCAATTTTCTCTTTTTTGTTTTCTGCAATAATTTTGTATTTTGACTGTTTCGCGCTTCGATTTGTATGTGCTTTCACATTTCACTCTCAAATCTTGTTTTTTTTTTTTTCGTTTTGAGATTGCTTCCTTTTGTTCTAGGGTTTTGAGTGCTGGTAGAGTTGGGAGAAATTTCTGAAATTGGCATGTTTGGGAGTGTGGATTCTTCCTGAGAATTCGTTTTTCTCTTGTTTGATGGCGATTGAGAAGAGCAATTTCAAGGCTTCGAGGTTTGATTCACAGTTTTCTCCCGGTAGTAAGGACAGTATGTCCAGTGATGAAGACGGGCTTCGCAGGCAAAGCTCTGCAGTTGAATCAGACGATGATGATGAGTTTGATGATGCAGATTCAGGGGCAGGGTCAGATGACTTCGATTTACTGGAATTGGGGGAAACTGGAGCTGAGTTTTGCCAAGTTGAGAATCAGACTTGTAGTGTTCCTTTCGAGTTGTATGACCTTCCGGGCCTGGAAGATATATTATCTGTGGATGTGTGGAATGATTGTTTAACTGATGAAGACAGGTTTAACCTCACTAGCTACCTGCCTGACATGGACCAAGAAACCTTTGTGCGCACGTTGATGGAGCTTTTCTCAGGTGCTACTTTCCACTTTGGGAGCCCCATTAAGTGTTTATTTGATATGCTTAAGGGAGGTTTGTGTGAGCCAAGGGTTGCTCTTTATAGGCAAGGTCTGAATTTCTTCCAGAAGCGGCAGCACTATCATCTCTTGAGAAACTATCAGAACAGTATGATTACTAATCTTAATCAGCTTAGGGATGCTTGGTTCAGCTGCAGGGGTTACAGTATAGAAGAAAAGCTCCAGGTTTTGAATATTATGAAGAGTCAAAAGAATTTGATGTATGAGAAGATGGAGGATATGGAGTCTGATTCATCCGGGAGAGAGGAGTCCGGTGAAGGCTTGTGGGGCAAAAAGCTCAAGGACATGAAAGTTTCTCAGAAAATGGGCCGTCATTTATCATATGGGATCGGTTCAAATTCAGAATTTTCTCTGTTGGGACGACCATCAACTCTGGTACCAGTGAAGTATGGAAAGCAGAATTCCAAGGGGGGGATGTTGAAGATGGCAAGTGGTTTTTCTTCTGTTCAGCATATGGATATGAAGTCTGGACCATATCCACGACAGAATAGAGCTGCAGGATATGAATCAGGGGCCGCACTCAGAATTAGAGATCAGATGCTAATTGATGATGATGCTGAGGATTTGATGTATGGAATGGGTCACCA
The DNA here is from genome assembly GCA_036897725.1 of Erodium texanum. Classification (NCBI taxonomy): domain Eukaryota; kingdom Viridiplantae; phylum Streptophyta; class Magnoliopsida; order Geraniales; family Geraniaceae; genus Erodium; species Erodium texanum. The sequence continues at coordinate 9,998 of JAYMSW010003151.1, read as the reverse complement.
GAGAGAGAGGAATTTTGCACGTGGTGAAGTAACAGACAAAGCTAGTTTTTTGAAAGCCAGGAAGAAACATGGGATGTTGATGGGTGATGAATTTGCCGATGACAGCTACACAGGTTTGCCCTTGTCTTCGAAGAGGGAGTTACTTCCCTATGGCAGAAACAGGAATGTGAATCAGTTGATGGAGGTGAAGTTGCCGGTGGCTAAGCCACATAGTACGAGAACTCCTTATGATTATGGTAAGACAAAGTACGTGAAAGGACAGGCTTCACAGTTGCTATTGAAGAATCAAGTTGACTCTGCAGAACAAGCAGAGCCATTTTGGCTTGGCAAGACACAAGGAGAGGCTTTTCCCCTGGATCCACCATCTAGATATGATGATTGGCATATCAGAGGCAAGAAATGGAAGGCAGGTAGAGACTCTCCTGATCGCAATTTTAATGATAGCTTCTTACAGTCTGATTTAAGATCAAAATTTCCGCTTGAGAAGGACAAAAGCCATATTTTGCAGAATGGTGGCAGAGATATTTCAATGTTGAAAGGCAATAGAATGATGGTTAGGGGTGAAGAAACAGAATCAGATTCATCAGAGCAATTGGGTGATGATGAAGATGAGGGGGAAGACATGGATGATGAGGATAACAATCCTTTGATGAGGAGTAAATCGGCTTACCCAAGTGGGGTCATGGAAAGTTCCCGAATTTCTTTGGGGAAGTCTGGCCTGGATGCTAAGAAGACTAAATCTGGTAAAAAAGAAACACGGGCTCTTGGCAGAAAAACAATGGGTGGTCTTGACGGAAATGTGCATATCCCAGAAGCAGAAACCTACTCTTCAAAAGCAAAGCAGAAGGGCAAGGTTCGTGACGGTAGTTCTGTGAGTAACTCTGCCAGAGGTTTGGATGACAGCATTTTCCCTTTCTCATCTAAATTTAATGAGGATGGGGAGGAGGATGAAGAGGACTATGGTGACAACAAAAAGATTTCCAAATTGGGCAAGAATGGCCGAGTGCAGAGGGATCCTGGTGAAAGGTTACACAGGTCCTCGTTGAAGCCCTACCCTACTGATAGAAAGCATAAAAGTGATCGCAGTCATGATTATTCTGCACGTCAAGGAAATTACTTCCATGACAATGTTGATGAGGAAGATGGTTCATTTGGAACAGTTACAGCAATAGATGATAAAGGACTGGGCAAGCTGAGAAAGAAAGGTCTAGTCGTTGAAGCACATGTCAGTGATCATCATGAGAGACCTGGGGGGCCTTTAACAGGATCCAACTCTGGGTTGAAGAAGCGGAAAGGGAAGGACGCCTTAGACATGGATGGTAGAGATGAAAATTCTAACATGCAATCTGACCCTAAGCTGCAAATTGATGGTTCAACTTCCTTGAAGAAGCGGGGTAAAAGGAAAATTGAGGCTGACACTGGTACTCCAGATATAGATGGTTCTGAGCCACCTGGTACAGAAATGGGAGCAACAAATATGGAGTTGGAAACCAAACCAGTAAAGAAGCCGTTTATTTTGATCACACCTACTGTGCATACTGGATTTTCATTCTCCGTTATCCATCTTCTTTCAGCAGTTCGCATGGCAATGATTGCTCCACTTCCAGAAGATTCCTTGGCTGTCGGTCATCCTAGGGAGGAGATGAACAGAAATAACGATGGAAGTGCTAATGGGGTTCTTTCTAATGAGAACATAAATGTTGACAATCCAGAGCCCAATGGGCAAGTAAACGGGCCTTCTCTTACTGTTCTGGAAATTGTTAACCGTGTGAAATCAAACCCAGGAGATCCTTGTATTCTTGAGACTCAAGAACCACTTCAAGATTTAGTGAGAGGAGTTCTGAAGATCTTTTCATCAAGAACAGCACCTTTAGGAGCAAAGGGTTGGAAGGCACTGGTGGTTTATGAAAAATCCACTAAAAGTTGGTCGTGGATTGGCCCAGTCGCTCACACTTCTTCAGAAAATGAGACAGTTGAGGAGGTAACATCACCCGAAGCGTGGGATCTTCCCCACAAAATGCTTGTGAAGTTGGTTGATTCATTTGCTAATTGGCTGAAAAGTGGTCAAGAAACTCTTCAGCAAATAGGAAGCCTTCCTTCTCCTCCTTTGGCGCTGTTGCAGGTCAACATTGACGAGAAAGAAAGGTTCAGAGACCATAGAGCTCAGAGGAGTCTTAGTACAATCAGCCCAAGTTCAGAAGAAGTGAGAGATTATTTTCGCAAGGAAGAAATTCTCAGGTACTCAATCCCCGACAGAGCCTTTTGTTACACAGCTGCTGATGGTAAAAAGTCCATTGTTGCTCCTTTGAGAAGGTGTGGGGGTAAGCCAACATCAAAAGCCAGAGACCATTTCATGCTAAAACGTGATCGGCCACCACATGTTACTATTCTTTGCCTCGTGAGAGATGCGGCTGCTAGATTGCCTGGAAGTATTGGCACTAGAGCAGATGTCTGTACTTTGATAAGAGACTCTCAATACATTGTTGAAGATGTGTCTGATGCACAAGTTAACCAAGTTGTTAGTGGAGCCTTAGATCGTTTGCATTATGAACGGGATCCTTGTGTGCAATATGACGCAGAAAGGAAGTTATGGGTTTACTTGCATAGGGAAAGAGAAGAAGAAGACTTTGAGGATGATGGTACTTCATCTACTAAGAAATGGAAGAGGCCGAAGAAAGAAGCTGCGGAGCAATCTGATCAAGGAACAGTAACTGTTGCTTATCACGGAACAGAGCAAACTGGGTTTGATCCTAGTTCTGATCTAAATGCGGAGCCATTATGTATAGATGATGACAAGGGAGAAGAGCGTGGGTATGACGATTTGGGACAAAATGTAGAGGAAAATGTGGAAACCAGTCATGGGTCTGAACAAGGTACTCAGCAAGGTAATCCAATGGTATGGGAGGGTCTGAACTTGAATCCTAATGGGGAGAACAAGCTGATGTGTCAAGAAAATTCAACAAATGAAGACTTTGAGGTCGCACTTTTAAGTACAGGCTTACCGTAAGGAACTTCAGGTAGTTTTGACATTCTTAAGATTCATTTGCTTGAAATTCATTATTTATTAAGCACCTATCATACATGTAGTGTTTTGAATGATTGGCACATTATGATGGTATTTACTATTTTCATGAATCATGCCAATACCCTCTTCTGTCCATTTTTCTTAGCATTCACAAAATTCAAGTTTGTAATACAATTATTTCTGTCATGGAATCATTCTTCTGTTGAACATCAAATTTATGAGGCTGCGTTCTTGGACATTTTCCTTATATAATCACTACAAATTTCGAAGCTTGCACAGCCTCATAATATTTTGATTAGTCTCTCATCTTATATTGAACATGTACCTTGACTATATCATTTCTAGTTCCTAGTTTGATTATGTATGGCTTGTTTTCTCATTGTTCATGGAAGGTCCTGAGTAGAAAGCTTGTCTTTGTTGCAGGTTGCCACCTACTATTTATGACAGTACTTCCCATTGAAGGCGGTGTTATACGTTGAAGGTGGGATATTTTACGTGTATATTTCAGTGTAGAATAGAAAGTGAACCTTGAACTTTTTGAGGCCCGAGATTGTGGATGTCCCTTGTCCGTCCATATATTTTTTTTTGCATCACATAATATAAGGTCTTTTTGCCGGTGCTCAGATTTTTTTTACAGTATATTTCATGTGAATGGAACTCAAGAAAAGTGGTGGTGGGGTTGTGGCATCAGTGACTCTCTGTACAGTGCACATGGTTTTGAAGGAGACATACAACAGCCATGATAATATTGTAATTAATAGGCTTTTCTTGTTATTGTCACAGGTCTTTTTTTGTTGGGGTAAGTTGAGGCTCTTCAATTCGGTAGGAGATTCAAATTTCTTCATTCCATGGATATGGGATGTATTCTAGAAGAATTTCTCTAAGTTGTTAGGCAATTAGCTTTGATTTTTCCAAAACCCTTTTGTTCCACTACTTTCTGGCAGAGTACTAATAAATTGATGAATAGAAGATTGTTAAAAGATAATATTTATATTGTGCAGAAATACGTTTAGTATATCATCTTTAGGTTTTGATAACATTAATTGACATGAAGTTCATTTACTTTTAAAGAAAACCCGATACTGCCTTCCCATAAAATACAAAAGTACCCATCTACCTATGAAATTAGCATTTTATTATATATAAAAAGTGTGACAATGTTTTTTATTTATTTTTTGATATGATAAAATAATTTGAATGGACAATGTTACCCCAATTTAGCTGTCAATTTTCAAGCCTATGCCATCACAATCCGTACCTGTCATTTTGCTTTGTTATGAAATAAATAAGATAAATTATCAGAAAAATCTTCTCAATACTTTTCTTGAAGGTTTACAATCATTCAGATAAAAACACTCGAGGGGAAAAAACAATACTCTCATCTATAATTGTATCTGCAACAATAAGCAGAGGTTTCACTACATGTGGTTCAGAAATATATACATATTAATCCTCTCACCACCTTGACTTTGGATTTTACCAACAATCAATCAAATAATAGGTAACAGTCCTACATATATTTCTGTACATACTTTTTTTCTTACTAGTCTTTCTGATCCCATCCCTGTTCTGTTATGTTCTATTTCCCTCTAGTTCGTAGCAGTTAGAGGAAATCTGGAGTCGACCGGGGACTGTGCCGCTTCATATGAACCCGGTATGTGTTTTATATCTCCATTTGATTGCTTCGTTGACCTGGTGTCCCAGAATGACGTCAATAAGTCCTCAAATGCCGTGGTCCTGAGCTCTTCAATGGATTCAATGCTCGGCAAATTGAACAATCTCTTCTTCGGTGTTGAGCAAGATGGTTCATCCACCTATGACATAGCAAATTGGTTACAGACATGGATATAACATGACCCTTATCCTGGCACATCATGTGCTGTTTTTAGAGTGAACAACTGAGTTTTAAAGATTTACCTACTTCACATAACCCAAAAAATGTCTCACCTCAGTTCTTAAACAAAGTAAGTAAATAATCTTACCTTATATTCATCCAGAAGACATTTTCCCGCATTTTCTGTGATTTCAACAATTTTGTGATAGTGTCCACCTTTCAGCTCCCTCAAGTCCCCACGACAAGGAACTATCGTGGAATGGAGATTGTCATTTGCTTCATGGTCAAGTGACAAGGAATCTGCATATGGTTGTACAGTCAATTATTCTGATACCACTAGAATAATTGAACTGAAAATGATCATTGAATTAGATACTGACCATCAATGGATGAGAGGAGGCCCTTGTTCGCAACATCTATGTCTTCAAGTGCAGTTGACACAGCAGAAGAAAACCGATCACGTATAATTTGATTGGCTTCCATTCCTCCCCTATTATAATTAAATTAAATTAATTAAAATAGTGGTTAAACTGTCAAATATGATATAACCTTGAGTCCTCGTAAAAACCAGTGTACCTAACGATGGAATCCACAGAATCAACATTGCTCTTTTCAAGACTGAGCAAGGAGTCTTCAGCATTTCTCCATTGTTGAGCACCCATTTCTGCCTTTTGCAAACTGCAAGCAAAACATGATAAGATTACATAAAAAGCTTGGACAAGATAATGCAGAAGACGCCTTGCCATTGCAGCATTATACGTACCAATTCTGAAGAACCTTTTCCAGGTCCTTTTTTCCATTTTCGACAGCAGAAATATCCTCAGTGAAGTGAGATTCAGTTTTTTCAGAGTGAATCTTCCATTCAGCTTTAATAGAAAAAGTGGTATCTTGCATGGTTGACATTGCTTGTTGTAGCCTGCTAGTTGTGCTGGCTGCACTGCCCCGGAGATCATGCACTGACATTTGCACCTACAGAAGAGTATAAACTGTAGATGTAAACTTGATGACATAATTTTTAGATACTTGGTGAAAGTGAACAATATAAATAAGAAATTAGCTAACAGATAAACAGAAGAATGGCATACCAAATTTTTTTTCCTAGCATTGGAACACGCAAGCAGCTCTGCCACCTTTGCCAGCAATTGTTTCTCCTCCTTGGCAGCACATTCCTAAAAGTAATGAGATGGTACATTATATTAAAAAGTAAGATGGCTGCTGTTGGTTGAAAGAAAAAGAAGGCTTTCATCATGAAGAAAACGTGATATCATAAACTTCACACCTCAAATTTTTTTTCAAGTTCAGTTAGTTTCTGGTCATGAACGGTCTGAGATTCATCCACAATTTGACTAAGCTTGGAAGCATGCATATCTAGAGTATGGAAGAAGTTCACAGTTATTTTAGAAATTGACCGTGTAGTTTCCACTGCTCTGCTATGCGCCTGCATTCAAATTGAACAACAGAAAAGCATTCACTTTAAGGTCAAAAACAAATTTTTTTTTTCAAATCCCAATATGGAGAGTTAAATAACATTTAAACATCTTATTGCAGACCTCACGCTGTTGTTGAGCGTATGCAGCTAATTTATCCTCCTGATCGTGAAGACTACTTTGGAGATCATTGAGTAATACATCAGCTTCTGAAGCAACTCCTTTGAAGAGCTGGATCATGCAAATGAGGGTCAAATATGGCAAAGGTTAAAAAGGGGTTAACTAAAAGTAGCAGTTGAAAAAGCAGCTTACATTCTCAAGGGAAGATGAATGCTTGGAGACTTCAGAGTTGAGATCACGAAAAGTGGATTTACAATTTCCATCCAGCTCTCCGGCCATATCATCCAAAGCCGTGATACCAAAACCACACAAATTCTTTAACTTCCCTAGCCATTTGCGAAGTTCTTCTGTAGCCTAGATGCATATAGACAATAAAGTCAAAATGGCTGACAATAGCAATTATGAAACATATTCTATCTCTGTACTTTTTTACCTCATCCTTGATCGATACAAAGGAGTGCATATCTGCCTCCATGTTTTTCAGCTGCTGCTCTTGCTGTGTGACTGAGGCTGCCACAGATTGGTGTAATATTTCGAGCTGCTGGGTTAACTGGGACTGGAATTTCTGGATAAGCATCTTGTTTCCATATTCTATCCTATCTTTACGCTCTGAAAACCAACCAAAATATCCTCCAAAATACCATTACTTTTGCAAAAAAATAACACAACACTAATTGCTCTGAAATTGCAGCATACCAATTTTGTCATACAAAGCTGCAACATCTGAGACAGCATTTACTAGTTCAGCTCGAATCTCAAATGCACGCTCGATAAGTGCTTTCTCTGAGAAAACAAAAGGCACATCATTGAATATAGAAGTCAAAATTACCAAGCAATGATGTATAAAGGTGTGCAAAACAAGGTCACTGTAGAAGCTAAGTGACGGATGAGTCACTACATAACCCAGTGAACAAGAACTCCAATTGGACGATACAATTTAATGCATAGGAGACAGAGACAATGGCAGGCAGATTGTAACAAGTTTGACAACAAGATGCAATTTGCTCACCAGATTTCAGGAGGTTAGATATCAGAAACTCCTTTTCTTTAATTGTTGCATTTGCCTGTCTGTGTTCTTCTTCAAGTTCAAATAATGTATATTCAGTTTCCTCAAGTTTTTTCTGAAATTATGTTCAACTGAGAATTTAGCATAAGATGAGAAGGGAGTAAAACTAGGACAAACTCTGAACCAAATTACAGGAAAATTTGTAAGATATCTGCAGAAATGTATTCTCATACCTCAGTTACTTCAAGCTTATCACTTAGCTCAGTAATCAGTTGTTGCTGAGAATTGCTAATTTCCTGAAGATCCAACACTTGCTGCACACAAGTTACGACATAACATTAAGTTCATTTGTATACAGCAATCCAGAAAGACAAGGAAGAGATCAAAATTATTGGAAAACATACTCGGTCCTTGGATTCTGATACAAGTTCCATACGCTCTATTTTTTCAGCCATTGCCTAGGGAAAGGACAGATATGAATAAAGTTAACAAAGTAGTGCTCAGTTCATTGTGAAAATTCATGCAAATTAGAAGAATTACCTTCTTCTCTGCTTCTTCTTGAAGATAACGATCTCGTGGAATATAAATTCCATTCTTCTCTCTAGTGGCGTATACTTCTATTTTAATATTAAAAACATTAACACATCATCAGCACACTTTTCAGACCCAGGTACCCATTTTCTTGCAATAATTTTTTTTTTGGAAAGGAAATAGCCATCAAAAAGTGGATTTAGGAAAGACCAACCTTGCTTAAGTCGATCAATTTCAGAATACAGATCCTTAATCATTGCAGATTTCATCATCTTTTGATTGATCTGATACATAAATCCAAATCCAAATATGAGTAAAAAATGGATTGCAACAAAAGAGAAGTGAACTGATTTCATCATCTTCTGATTGATCTAATAGAGAAATCCAACTTCAAATATGAGTAAATAATGGATTGCAACAAAAGATAAGTGAATTAAGAGAACATATTCTTCATATGGATGTCAACAAAATTCTGACCTCTGGTTTGTTTTTGATGTTTTTGGCACGATGAGCATAATCCAGAGTACTGAGTGTTTCTTCCAAACAATGTATGGAGGGTGACACTGTAGCAATTATGCAAGTCTTAGTTTTACCTCCTAAAGAATCTCTCAACAACCTTGTTAACTTGCTGTCCCTGATATTTCAAACAATGCTCACAACAATTACTCTGACTGTCAAGAAAACAAGAACCAAATAGTTTAATGTCTAACTATGGCTAGTACCTGTATGGAATATGACCAGAATGTTCAACGAGTGTATTAATGACACGGCCAAGAGTAAGCAAGCTTTTATTAATCTCCCCAGCTTCCCTTGCTCTGCCCTGCAAGAGATCAATACTTCTGGTTAGATGCAATTAAACAACTCACTAGAGTTTGGGCCATTACCATTTTACTTCATTATATGGAATATGTTCTTCAGTGGAATACAAAAAAGGGTTTGCTGAGTTACATCTCTTGCACCAGAGCGTGAGATATTCTCAGAACCAGCAAGATCAACAAGATTTAGCTTCCCGCATTTGATCACTTCCTCTCCCTCTGGAGTACACTCCTTGATATGAATTGTGATACAAAATATAGAGTGAGAACGACTGCTCTGCTTGTTCAGAAGAGTCTCTGCTGTGCGCCTTTTTGCAGAACCTTTCTCTAAAACTTTATAAATTTCATTCGCAGAACATACAATCTCTTCTTCTAAGCCTCTGACAAACACACCACCTTTACCATCCTCCATGAGAGCAAGGGGTTTCTTAGACTTATCCTCAGTGAATTTTGAAGTTTCCTCTGGTGCTAAAAGATCCGTTATCTCTTCATTGTACAACTCTAAGAATGTCACTTTCATATTATACTCTGCATTTTGAGCTTCTAATATTTCAAATATTTGTTTAACAGCTCTTGGGATGACACCAGCATCACTTGGGAATTCACCATTCTGCCAAAAGACATTAAATAGGAAATTGATCAAAAATATATGCATCAAATGTGAAGGAGGGATGTATTTTATTTTACTCTCTTCAATGAAAACTAAACCTTTTTCCTTGCTCCTCCTTCCATTGTATATGTTTTCCCTGTTCCTGTCTGACCATAAGCAAATATGGTGCAATTATAGCCCTCGAGAACTTCATTCACAATAGGAGACACGGCCTGATCATACAAGTCCTTTTGCTTGGATGTCGGACCGAAGACCTAGACAGCACTCTCAAAAATTATAATGCAACCTTGGCCAGAAAATTGATGAATGCTTCATCAAATGAAAGCCCCCTTTTTACCCGATGAGGCTACTGCCACCACATATTATTTTATTTTACCAATTAACAGCATGCAAAAAATGGCACTGACATTTTCAAGTACCGAGATCTCTTTCATTTCTTAACTTACCCATTCACACATTATTTTATTTTGCCAACATTTCATGTTTGAATTGATTATATTTCAGTGATAACTAATAACATACAAAAATTGGCATTGGCATTTTCAAGTATCAGGATCATTTTCATTTCCTGAACTTACCCAAGGACTAAAATACAATAAGCATAACAGATCAAGCAAGCATGTAGGGGGG
>JAYMSW010003150.1:0-12637 GCA_036897725.1 Erodium texanum | reverse complement strand
TTCAACGCCAATGAGCTCATTTATCTTAACAAGATCAAAAGAATGTTTTATCATATGTATACCCCACATCTAGCTTCTTCTTCTTTTTGCTTCCAAATATAAATTTTTCATTAACGAGAAGTTATTAGATATCGCAAACAAAAAAATGTTTAATCAGATTCGTACATAAAATTATTCAAATATATGGAACACGGACAAGAAGAATTTTTTTGGAATGGGTTCAAAGAGTTTTTGAGTATTGCTGGACCTATCAAGAGATAACACGAGGTTTGATCAGTTGGGCTGAACAACAAGCCATGGAAGCAAGCTTTGAGTCCATGGAAAACTTTAGACTCAATCTGAATTTTGTAGAACTTGCAAATAACTTACATATTTTTTAAAATGATTGTAGAAAGAAAGATCCTAACCATCCATTATATTTAATCCTAGTTTTTTGTTCTAGGGAGAGACTATATAAATGGGGAGAAGCAAATTTGCTCAAACCACTTCTCAGACTTGTTGCTTAATAAAAACTTGCATTTCATAGAACTCTTGCCTTATCTCTCTTTTCGATCGGTTTTCTCTTGCTCGTGTATTGAACTTGTAGAAATAAGGCTGATTAGCTTGAACACAATGATGCAAATCGAGCGTAAGCATTAGATGCTTTCAAATTAGTTAAGAAAAAACATTAGATATGTTTCATAAAATAATCAAAATGTAATTGAAAATTTAAGGCGTACTATATATTTTATGTTTGAGTTTACAGTGATACGAGAATATATTTCCTCTACAAAGATATTCGTTGACACCACATCAACAATCTTCTCAAGGCAGTTAAGGCCAATAAAAGGTTACTCTTTCGATCAATATGTGCTGAAAGACGGGAATGGAACACGCATGCCTTAGTATAAACTATCTCTAAAATATTGTGATGGTAGTTGAACCAGCGAACAAAGACTCCATGGAAATACTAGTTTTATTTTAATGTCCAATATATTTCATATTTATAGTATAAATACACCATCCATGCAAAAATTCAACACACCAACAATGCGATTCATGCAAATTGAATCCCAAAAAAATATATCTAAAGCACGTGTGGGTCAAGTCTTGCTATCTGCAATCCGCATGTGGCTGACAAAAGTTAACTAGGTCCGAAAAATGCACTTTTCACTTTCAGTTTATTGAACTGCAATGTATGTTTTATAAGATATCAACTAAATGCGCATAGATACTAGAAACATGGCAACCTATATGGGAAACCTCGATAAAACATGAAACATTCAACTATGAGACTTGGAAGCGCTGCATAATGAGCTTGCTCAAGTCCATGTAGCGTTTCGCACAATTTGTAAGACAACTCGATTCACCAGAGCTGAACTTGCTACCAGGTGTTCCGGTAACACATATGTCCCAACAACCTCCTGTGATCTTCAAAACCAACTGATTCACCATTGCTCTTTTGTTCTCTTGCTACATTAATTAACACAACCAAAATTATAAATATGTTTCAACATAGAGTATAGAAAACAAGTAAAATCCATGGATAAATCCATGAAAGCAATATTAGGCTTCTAAAACGAAGCCGTGTCCTTCATGCCCCAAGAACCTGTAGCTCTCTCTATCTATTGGGACCTTAAACGAATCCAAATTCATGCAAAGCAAGGTCAGATCAATCGAATTTGTACCGTGAAATCCGATTCTAATAGAAAGAAAGAAAGAAAAAAACTCCAAACCCAGGTATCGAACGAATCCATTAAGGTTAAGACAATGGTTCTACAGAGAAAGTTCCTTACCTCAATATATTCCCTCAACTCCGGGGTCACAGAACTCATCTTCTTCTTCTATTGGACGATTCCTCAACACGAACCTTGTTTAAAACCCTAAACCCCGAAACTTGTACATATCTTTATATTTGTTTACGATTTACAATCTTCGGCTTGAGCGACAAGAAATGTAGCCTAACCCCAACCCCAAGACATGAACTAGTCAGTTGAGCTACTTTAGTGGACTGGGCCAATCTAAAGACCCAAACCAGCTATTGTATCTTGGCACGAGCCCATCAGGTACCTACTGTTCTCTTCTCTGCACACGTGTCATTATGTGGTTATGTAAATGACAAATATATTCTTATTAATTACAAATATCAATAAAAACATTATTATGAGTGTAAATCCAATTCATAATCATAATCATAGTATTATATTGAAGTGCTAAAAGAGCAAGACAGCTTACAGCTTATACATATTTTTCTCCAAATATTCCTAATAAGTCATGGAAATTTGTCACGAGGCGGCCGAGAGGTGACGAGTTCTGTGCCGTTAGATAGATCCACCTTTTGCAACTCACCACATGTCTCGTGCCTTAACAACGACTTTCTTTAATCAAGTTTTAAGACAACCTCGTGAAACATAAACATGTCCGAAAAAAACCGCAACACGTGTACATATCCCCCAGATATTCCCTCACCTCTCCCACAAAACCTCCTGAGAGCGTGTATCCCACGACTTAATCCAATAACAAAACAAAAATCAAACCTCCCCGATTGGAGCGTGTAACTTACAACTATCTACACCGATCTCACCCTACGCTGCTCGATGAAAACGTTGAAGACAATCCAGAAAAGTGTGTAGTATAGTAGTCGCGTCCACGTAAGCAGAGCCCATGGAGACTACCATACACCCGGATGTAGAAGATTGTTGACGGTATCCAAATTAATAGACGGCCGTCTAATTAGACTGGAGAGAATAAAATAGAAGTTTCAGATAAGAAACTAGAAGAATATCCAAAGGTATATATCGTGCATATGTGGAGAATATTCTCGGCGATCCCGTAATGTTCGGTGCCGCGTCACAGGAAAGCCCCAAATTAAATACCGATCCTCTCATGCCTTCTTCCCCAACAATCTCTCTAACCCACCTCTTCCTCTGAAACCAAAAAAAAATATCTCAGTAACAATGGCTCTCAAGGCCGTTCACGTCTCCGACGTGCCACACCTCGACCAGGTCCAGGAAAATGCATCTCTTTCGCTCCTCTCCACTCGCTTCTCACAAGGTAACGAATCAAATCGAGCGATCAAAATCGATTTCAATAGTCCGATTCAATGTGATTTTGGTTTTGACTTTGGATTTGGCGGTGGTTGTAGGGAGGACGGCGTCGTTTAGATCGCCGAAGTTCATGGTGGTGGGGCACAGAGGGAACGGGATGAACATCCTGACGTCGCCGGACAAGAGAATGAGAGCCATTAAAGAGAACTCGATTCTTTCCTTCAACGCCGCCGCTAAGTTCCCCGTCGATTTCGTCGAGTTCGACGTTCAGGTACCGTCGGCGATTTCTTTGTTCTCGATTTCTGGTTCCGATCTGTTTGTGTTTTGGTTGAGATGTGAGGAGAGCTGTTTTCTAACGACTTTTCACCGCTTCCTTTCGCGTGAGCACGAAAAACTCGGCTCGTTTTTTGGATTTTTGTATTTCAAAAATATTTATTGATCGCGTGTCGGTGCGTCGTACTCTCGCCGCGTACGGTACACTGTTGCTGGCGCGTTTAATCAATCGATACGTCGTCGTCTTGACTGTTTAAAACATTACTCAGATTTCCGGGGTTTTCAAAAAAAAAGAAAAACTAGATTTATTAACTCTTGATCAGTTAATCAAGCCTAGAAGGATACTGATATGGTGTTTGGTTTTTTTTTTTTCCTAATAAAATTAGATTAAAATTAAGCAACTGGAATAAAACGAGTTTTGGTGAAGATGATGATGATGAGAAGCCAGAGAGCTTCAGGCAGGAAAAAGTAAACAAAATCGATGTGATTTTTGTAGGTGACCAGCGATGACTGTCCGGTCATTTTCCACGACGACTTCATCTTCTACCAAGACGATAAAGTAAGCAACTTTTCAACACCCATTACGATTTTCGAATCAATTTTGAATCTTTGGGTTTGTGCTAATCTGTTTTTGTGGGTGTTCTTAGGGTTGTGTGTTTGAGAAGAGAGTGACGGAGCTGAGTCTAGCTGAGTTCCTCGCCTACGGACCTCAAAGAGGAGGCAACTCAGGGAAGAGTCTGGTGAGGAAGATGAAAGATGGAAAAATCGTGAGCTGGGATGTTGAGATCGACGACTCTTCCTGTACTCTCGAGGAAGCGTTTCAGCAAGTGAACCCATCAATTGGGTTCAACATCGAGTTGAAGTTCGATGATCACATCAAGTACCAGCCGGATCAACTCACTCGTGTTCTCGGAGCCGTCTTAAGTGTGGTCTCCGATTGTGCTCGTGATAGACCCATCATCTTCTCCACTTTCCAGCCCGATGCGGCGCTGCTCGTCAGGAAATTGCAGGACACTTACCCTGTATGTAACTATGGCTTTTTGTGTTTCTCTGTAGATGATTTGGCCTGAAATTGAAGTTTTGGTCCCCGAATTGAAATGGGTTTTTGTGAGTACTGATGAATTGTTGATCTCAGGTGTTTTTCCTAACAAACGGAGGGGTCGAACTCTACGGAGATGCAAGAAGGAACTCGTTGGAGGAGGCTGTGAAATTGTGCCTGGAAGGTGGGTTGCAAGGGATTGTCTCTGAGGTCAAGGCAATCTTCAGAAACCCAGGAGCTCTAGCCAAGATCAAAGAATCAAAGCTTTCGTTTCTAACCTATGGGAAATTAAAGTAAGCTCCTTTGTGCATTTTGAATACAGATTCTGTATCATGATTTCACAATCTGAAATGGGTTGCTGATGAATTTGATATATGCAATTTGCAGCAATGTGCCCGAAGCTGTGTACATGCAACATCTGATGGGTATTGATGGGGTTATAGTAGATTTTGTTCAAGAGATCACAGATGCAGTGACCAAATTGATCAGACCGGCCAAGAAGGAAGAGGAAGGAGCTGCCGGTGGAGTTCAGGCCAAGCCTCAGTTCTCGCAGACTGAGATTTCATTTCTTTTGAAGCTCATTCCTGAACTGTTGCAGCTCTAGAACATGAGCTAATTATCATAGATTAGATGTTGTGTTTGCTAAACTAACAGTGTTCTATTATTAGACCCCTTACCTTTGATCTAATACCATGGGTCTATACTCTGTAGACATCAGGTTACATCATATCTTGTTTTCCAGATTTGTGTATAGATTTGAGAGTTCATGAACTCTTGGCTGGTTCTTGATCTGTACCACTTACAGTATTGTTAATGATATGGAAGTTTCTGGTTATTAATGGTTGCATTAGGCATTGGCCGGTCCATTTTGGGTTATCTATGTTTTTACTGCTTTGTCTTGCCATCTCATTCTCAACGATTGTTTTTTTTTTTCTTATGAATTAAGGTCGGCATCTGATCCATGTCTCACAAAGGTTCTTGTGAATTGGTCCACTTTACATGGTAAGAAAAGGGAATCAATTCATTGATTCTTATACTTGTGAATTTCTTATTTGGAATTGATCCGTTTTATACTAGAAGGAAAGACAAGTAATAATGTAATATGCTGCATTTTATGTGTGTAAAATAACTTCGGAATAATTTATTAGTTAATAAACGCATCTTTGAAAAAGCAAAGTAAAAATAGTGAAAATAATTAACAAGAAACAAATAATTAGAATCTTATTATCGTGGCACGTGTGACCCTTTGATGTGCTATGAAGTTAATGCCAAGGTTATGTTTAAGAAGAGAATCGAATATTTTGAAATCATGGTATTAACTTTGTCCTTCAAAACATACATGTACATGGTATTGAAATATGTTATTCTATATATTTTTTTGAGAGATATATAATATGAAGGCATCCTTTTATCAAAAAGAAAAAAGAAATATGCTATTCTATAAAGTATAAAATTGTTAATCCAAAGTTTTCACAAAAAACAAATTGTTAATCCAAAAAAAGAAGTATAAAATTGTCATTCGAGCAAAGCCTTAACCAAAATTGCTTGATGACATGAGTGTTTAAGTTTATGAGCGAAGGAATAAAAATCTTATTGAATAAGTATGAGATTGTGTTCTCAAAAAAAAGAAGAGTATAAGCTTATAACATGAGAAAATCAGAAAGTGGCAGTGCAAGGTCAATATCTGTGTACGATACAGTGCACGAGAACATCTCATCCATTCGATTTCGAGATGAGATGAGATGGTTTTGTTTTGATTCTTTTGAATGCCAACTCGCTTAATTAATCAGTTGATAGTAATTAACTATAAGTAAATACAAAGCGACGAGACAAAAAGAGTTGTTGAAAGAAACACGCAACAATGAAGAAAGTGTCGTTGGGTTCTTCAAAAGTTCATACCTCCACGAACAAGTAATGTCAGTACCATGCGTTGACTTGACTCGCTAGCCATCTCAAACACCCCCACCAATTCACATTATTACATTACGCCCACTCAGTCATCGAGTGTTTAATGATAATAATAATAACTATAATAATAATAGTTTTTAACAATTACGTGGAGGTTTCACCCTATTTATTGACCCAAGCATGATACAAAGGTGCAGATCAAATCGGATTAGCTGTGATATCGTGTTAAATATGATTCAATTAAAAAACTTAAATTAATAGATTAAGGCCTCAAAATGATTATCTAGTATTTAAAAAATTTACACTTTTGATGTGAAAATATATTTCAACATTTTCTCTCATTTGTAGTAGGATTGAACTTCTACACGTAGACTATAACAGGACTTGACATATGGATCGAAATGATCGATATGTCACAAGGTGGAGGTGACGGACAAATCATGAGTCAACTCAAGCTTTGATATCCTATCAAAAACTAAAATTGATAAATAAAAGTCTCAATATAAATATAAACAGATTAATTTCTCCACATATTTACCAAATAAGACAATACACTTTAACAAGCATATATAACCAAAAAGAAAGTTGTATTTTTTTTAGATGAACATGTTGTCATATCGTACGTGTACGGTAGTACCATGGAGTGTATAGTACACGCTTAGATCAAGCTTGACTATATCAATTATCAAGCACTCTTTTATTACCGTTCAGTCCAATATACACACATGTTGAATTAGCCGTAGGATCCGTGTTTCCTTGAAAGCTCCGAAAACCTCCTCGTGCCACACATGGGACTCGTCGAGGCGCGTGGTCGGCCTTGACCCGGAACCGGGGACCAAAGAGTCCGTGTCACACACACGCGTTGAAGAAAATTTGAATCACATTCACCTCTATCAACACCAAGTCAAGAGAAAGAGTTAAAGTTGGACCACAACTAGGAGTGTTGAAATAGCCTTCCTCGCTCCTCTCTATATATAGAAATTCAACTCTTCCTCCACAACAATCCCATTTCATTTCCTCCTCTCTGTTTTTGTGGGTATCTCTTCAATTTTAAATCGAGCACACATGGCTCCATTTTAGCTAATCACAGCTCAGCTCCATCCAATTGAAGAAGAAGAAGAGGTCGTGGACATGGAGAGGTCTTGTTATGTCTCTAATGGCGGGTTCAAAGTGCCGATCGGGTACAGGTTCCGACCCACGGACTCGGAGCTAATCGTCCACTACCTTAACCCCAAGGTCTTGTCGATCCCGTTCCATGATTCTGTTATTCCTGA
Organism: Erodium texanum; assembly: GCA_036897725.1. Lineage (NCBI taxonomy): Eukaryota > Viridiplantae > Streptophyta > Magnoliopsida > Geraniales > Geraniaceae > Erodium > Erodium texanum. The sequence goes on along the minus strand of JAYMSW010003150.1, from coordinate 5,117 downwards.
ACTCGATGTCTTCGAAACAGATCCTCGGAGCCTCCCAGGTTTGTTAGCCGCCAAAAACAGAACATCCTAGTTTTGTGGGGGGACATTGTGTTGTTTTTTGAGGTTTGAATGTGTTGTTTTTGGTGTTGGTTTGGTTCAGGCAATTCGGATGAGAAGAGGTACTTCTTCAGCGACAGCAGGCGCAGGATAGCAACCGGTTCCGGTTACTGGAAGCCTGTCGGAAAAGACAAGATCATCGTTGCTCCTCGGAGTAATCAGCCAATTGGGGTTCGGAAAAGTTTGGTTTTCCGGCAAAACAAAAGCTTCCACGGCACCAAAACTAGATGGGTCATGCACCAATTTTGCCTTCTTGGCCCTAAATCAATCCAAGTAAGCTACGTGACACTGAAACACTGTACGATTATTTGGGTTAGAGTGATATCTGATATGTATATCATTGATTTCGAAGCACAGGCTTACGATATGTTTTCTAAATGTGTTGTTGTTTCTGATTTTTTAGATGCGAGATTGGGCGATCTACTGCTTGTTTAAGAAGAAGCGGCGTGATGTGACTAACAAGACGAAGAACACGAAGGTTGAATTGAGCTCGAGGTCCGATTTAATCCATTCTCCTTGTTGTAGTGGAGTTACCGATGTTGAGGACTCGGCGAATGAATCGGCAACGTTGGATGAGGAGGCGAGTAGTGTTTACACTGATGTTTTTACTACTTCCTCGTATGAGTGAGCATGATTAGGCATTGCTGTGTTGTTGACGTCCGATTCGTTTTGCTTCTAAAATTGGCCTAAGAGAAAGGAAGAAATGGAATAAAAGATATTAGTTGTAGCATATATATATTGATGACTTTATGAACAATGTATTTTGCAAGCAAATCATGAAAGAAGCATCCAAATTCACTAGTATTGTAAGGGTTAATGATTTGAAAGATAATCCAATTCAAAGTAGACATACATGTTTGTATATGTTTAGAAATGCTAAAGTATGTCTATATGGAGTCATGAATCTTATATTGGATAATTAAATAATAGAAAAAGAATTAATAAAGGCTTTGAGTCCATAACTTGATGGACTAATCTTTTGAGGAAGTCAAGTGGCTTATCCCAACAAGAAACACCTATGGAAGATGGTATTAGGTTATTTCACCCCCTTTCACATCATCAAGTGATCAATTATGGTTTCTCCATTCAGCAGGTAATTTTTCCCGTTTTATTCAATTTTAGTAATATTAGTCTGATGAGTAAAACTAAATCAGTCAAAAGTTCATCTTTTTTATGTCACGTGTAAATTCATATGAACAATTGTAATAAATTATACATTTTCAAATTAAATCACTGATGTTCAAATTATACCATAATATGTAAAATATCGTAAAATTATTATTTTTTAATGTAATCGGCATATTAGTCACATGAACACAAATCTGAAGAGTGGGTGGGAGTGGCATCGGAACATGGGATCAAATAAGAGCAGAATGGAATACCCCTCTTAATAAAAATGCTTCCAAATATTATCGAATCTTGATGACTTTTTGGGTTATTTTTTATTAATTTGTTCTAAAAAGGTATAGTTACAGGCCACACGTATAAAAGACAATGGGATTCTCCTATATAGTCTTCCATATAGCATCGGCCTCTTAATCATCAGTTGAGAATAATAAGTAGCATACCATAAATGTTTCTTGTAATTTATTTGGTAAAGTTATGTGCATAAAGATTAAAGAATGGTGCTGGTTGTGTTGGGAGAGGGAACGAACAAGACACAAAAATATTATATAAGTAGTTGTTGCATGATCTATGAGTTGGGTTGGACAAGGCAATACACATTATGGGGTGATTAGAGTAAGATTCGTTTTGTCTACAAATAATGACAAAACTGAGGGAGAGACGTCCTCGATTATCATAGGGTAACGGCTTTTGATCGCCACGTCAACTTGTGTAGGACCAGTTGGTAGAAATAGTGTCGATATTGGTCTTATACAAAGTTAATGATTGTTGGCTTGTCGTCGGTGCTATCAGTATATTTATTATTGTTCATTAATAAAAAAAAGTAGAAATAAAAACGGAGTAGAGAGAAGGTGAGAGGAGAGAGAAAGAAGTGAGCCATATTGTTGGATTATACGTTGGCATTGACGTCAAAACTAACGTATCTGTTGGCTCGACAGCAGAACCAATAGTTACTAGTACAGAGTCAAGACCGCTACTGGCTAGCTAGCACCGGCACAAACCCTCCATTAGCCTCGCATTTGGCCCATTTCCCATTCAAAATTGTACAATTTCTTGGTATGGTCATCACAATGGTGGTGGAGTTACTCTTTATAAACTACTCAAATTGTAAGAGCAATAAGAATTTGGAAAAGGGTTGGAAGAGTGAGTTGATATAAGACATCTAGTCGTAGTGAAAGAGTTGAAAAAACCGTTTTACTCATTTCAGATTTGGAGTCGACTCTTTGGACAACTCAACAGATTGATTTATGAAAACGGCAACATGTGACTGAAAAATCTGAACTAGAAAAAATATTACAATCCTCTTTTAGGTTCAACTCTTTTGTTTTGATTTTTATATTCAAAATCAAGTTTTCGTTACTAATTAGTAGTTTGTATGTTCCATTAATTAGTAGTTGGTTTTAATTTTTGAATCATACAGTAGTTAGTAGTTTTTGTTCTTTGTTATATGTCGTATACTTTCTCCTTTTACATTGTAGTTACTGTAAAATGTCTCTACCCTTAAATCCTGAATCTATTTAAATCTATTTATTACTTGCTGAACATTTTGGAAGATGATCAAACTTTGATTCAGTATTAAAACTGAAATGTTTATATATTATGTTGGTTCAAGTCAAAGGCCTCATAAACACGACTCATACGTAAGAAAACATGTCAAGAATGGATGATCACATCAAAACATGTGAATCCGTTCCTCACTTAATAAACAAGGCCAGTCCATTGCTCTAATCCCCACCCAGATGTTGTTTCCTTAACCATTCGACTAAGATTTTTCAATCTAGAATTCTCTCTGGCTCGTTCGGTTAAGCTTTTTTTCCGAAATACTTCTATCAGCAGGTGTGCAGATCAGGTTCCGGAATCTTTGAGGATACGGGAAAGCATGGTCGGTTGTGTCCAGCCTTGCTGGGCAGTCAAATTTGCCAAAAAAACGCTAGTTCAATGGTCGGGATACTCAATCTAACCCAAGAGGACTGCTTGTTAGGGTTAGACTGGTATCGGATATTGTAATTAGGTATTAGTAGATAAATGTAGCTCCCAACTTGGTCCGGCCTTAGTCTGGCAGTCTCCGGGTCTGAATATACCTTCCAACTATGTCTAGGCTAGTTGAAGTTTCACCTTTATAGCCACTTGCCCTCAGCGACCATTTGCTGTAATATATATTTATTGAGATATATAAAATTGAGACAAACTCTCTTCAAAAAAAAAAAATTCAATCTATAAAGTTTACAACAATTTGAGAGTTTTTTTTTTATAGTAATGTGAGAGTTAGATTTGAAACGCATTTGAAATGGAGTGTTAATAAGTTATTACACGAGTCTGAATTATAGACTAATAAGAGGATTATTCACTTTGGTTTGGCTTAATTTAGGAGTGTTCAAATAAAAATCGGAACCCACACCATCTGTTAATCTATCTGAACCGTTACACCATGGAGTTGAAACCATGGTATAGTGGTATGGGTCACGGATCCAATAAATGAAAACCAGAATCTAACGGTACGGTCCATGGTTTTTAAGCCTCCAATCCATAGACAACACGCCTCATCCGTCTAAAACTCAAACCTAATATATATAGCACATAGTTTTAACTTTTTTATTATCTATTTTTGATACATGCAAAAGATATTAAAAAAAATTAGTAGTCGAAGTGGTAATAAATAACAAATACGTATGAATATAGTGTAATTTTCTGAAGTGACAATAACATATCATCTACTTTACTTACCTTTTAAAGACAAAAAATGACTACCTTGTTGTGATTTTTATTGTAACTATAGTTAAATTTTAATATGTATTTTTTAGAATTTAAAAAAGTTGTAGGGGGAAAATTCAACATATTTGAATTTAATATGAAAGGGCATAAAAGCATAGTTATATTATTTAAAGAGATTTACGTGATAGTATTTATCTTTGAATAAAACATAATATTTATATATTCGAAGAGTTTCTAAAATTTATTTTTGGTAATTTTATCAAATTAATTTCTATTAGTAAGAAATATTTGACTAATTTAAACTAAAAGTTAGACCCATTTAAAGTGGTAAAATAAACTAAAACGATCATATTTTACAAAATCTTTATGAAATGGGTGGTACGGGAAACCCGCTCAACCATCCATTACTCATGGTAGAAAAACCTGTCCAATGATAAACTTAAATGGATAGCCCATAAATTTTAAAAATCTAACTCATCATGTAACGGATAGATTGTAATATCGAGAGAACGGATGGGTTATCCATCCATGAACACTCCTAAATTAATTGTTCACCGGAGAATTTGGTCACGTACAGATTACTAATATCTTCCAATAGGTCGTTAAATTCAAATAATTGTGTGATTTTCTTCCTACACCTGTGAGTTTCTTACTATATATATAAGTAGGAGTCTAATTCAAATAAATACGAAGTTGACTGTTCAAATCAATCAATTAGTCAACATTATTCTGTAATATAATTTTTTTAATTGGAATCTCTTACTAAACAAAACGATTCGTTCCATATAGATAGAGTGGAGCTCAAAATTTTTGTTCTTGCTTGAAGAAGTTATCATGACTGATGAAATTGTTAATCAACATGCCAGATCAAATATGGTATTTGTGTAAAGTTCATTTATTTATTTATTTTTATTTAAAATTTTTACCTCAATTTTATATATCTCTCAATAAATATACATTATAACATGTGTCCATGCAGGACAAAGCGTCAAAACAGCACAACTAGAGCTAACCCAGACATAGCTGGAAGATAAAAACCAGACAAAAAGGATGGCAGATAAACAACCGGACTACGTTGGCACCCATACACTATTCTCTAACTACAGTACACCCAAACCAATCAAGCCATATCAAGCACTCCTCTTAGGATGGTCAGCACGGCCTCTGAAATAGCGTTTGTCGGC
>JAYMSW010003149.1:0-12637 GCA_036897725.1 Erodium texanum | reverse complement strand
GTGGACCGTGTGCAAGTACTTCTTGGGCCTCTGATCAAGAGGCTTAACCCGGAAATTAGCAACACGGTTCACAGACGGTCAAGATGTCACGATCCTCAACATATTTATGCATTTTCGTGTTTTTAATAAAGGGAAACTATAAACCTTGAGTTTGTTACCGTTTGAATTTTTGCGGTGTGGGTTCAGAAGGCTACGTGTGGCTCGTAAGACCCAATTCTATGCTACACTTGTGTGTGTATTTCTATTCAGATTGGTGATTAAATAAGTCATCGTGTTATTTTAAAACAAGACATGCGAAATATTTATGTTATTTGAAATATGCTAAAAAAATTAGCTGAACATAAACCCAAAAAAACATAATTTATAATATTGTCATTGTTAATTTAAAGTTGTGACACATACTTTTTCTTTATAATTAGGCTAATATATAACATTCTATTGAAAAACCCAAGTAGTTATAAGTTGTTTAAAACGGTTGGTTTTGGCCAACAATGTGTTTGTGGCATATGGAATGGGATTACGTATAGAAACATTAAATATATGGATAACCATATAAATCAACGATAAATTTAACCTTTTTTTTGTAAAAACTAATGGTGAATTACTAGGTCTGTAAAAAAACACCGTTCATGTATTGCAAATATTTGCAAAACTGACTAACACTGTTAGTTTTTTTATGAAATGACCATTCTACCCCCAGCCCCTGATTTAAAGGTAGGGGTTGAGGGTTTGTTTCTAGGGAGATGGTAGTTTCAGTGTTCAGATTTGGGGAGAGGGTAGTGTATGATTCGTAATTTAGGGTTTGAATATGTTAGGGTTTACTTTCGGAGAGGGGTATTTTAGAGATTTCAAAAAAAATATTGGTCTGAAAACTGTCAAATTTAATGGATTGCAAACGAAAAAATTCTTTACCGGTATATTTTGCTGACCACCTAAAATGATCAATACTTCTTGCACATATTTGTTCATTAATCAATTATTTTTCTCGCATACTTTCGATGTGGGGATTAAACCTCCTCACGTGTAGGACTTCTACATGTGGGCAATAGCAAGACTGGACATCTTCATATGGGCCGGAGACCACAAGGTGGAGGTGACGAACGAGTCTTCAACCAAACCAGGTTTGCTCTGATACTATGTTAAATCCCTATCCAACCTAAAAGCTTGAGCTGATAGGTAGAGGCTTTATTATGCTCATTAATCAATTATTTTCCTCGCATATTTTTGACGTGGGATCAACTTCAACATATATATTATCCAATTTAAAGCTAACAAGGTACAAGAATCAGTCGCAAGTGCATCCTCAAGTCATGCTTATTGTCAACTCTTTCCTTCGCTTAGAAGATAACCCAATCTCCTACAAATTAATTGTCTTGGTGTTTCTGATTCTACACAAAAATTCATTTTCCCAAATTAGAGACTCTGTTTTAGCTCTGCTTCTTATATAAATTATTACACAACCTATAGAGATCAGGGAGACAAGTCTCAATTAAGTGTAATATATATTAATTGATAAATTAGAAAAGAAAATCATGACTAGTTGTTGGTCCAACGCGTATGAATAACTACTATTGGAATTTATTATCTTCTTTCATGACTCTAATCCATGTCTTCACATTGGGTGCTGAGAAACTTACATCAACATTTCCAGTTTTTCGCTTTTATATTTTCTTACCCAAAATTAAATGTTAACTATCTTCGAACCTTCCCCTGAATATCCTTGCTCTTTCCTACAAGTCAATGTAATATATAGCTCACTCTTTACTTGTCACAAGTATATAAATATAAGTCTTTGAAAATTATTTCACCATACATTGCCTTTCTTCTTGTTGTTACGCTTCTGGAATATTCATCGTAGAAGCATGGGCTCTGCATTTTGCTGTGCTTCTGGTGCGGATGGTAGCAAGCAGCCCAATTCGTCCGGTAAATTGGTTGCAAATAAAACTCCGTCCAATTCGTCCGGTAAACTGGTTGCAAATAAAACTCCGTCCTCCGCTACAACAAGCAAGTTTTCATCTGAGTCCCAGCCAAAATCGTCGGATATATCGGTTGCACATAGATCTTTGTCCGTTCTCCCTGGTTCGCAGCCCGATTCGTTGCTTATGTCTGCTGCAAATACAACTTTGCCCTCTGCTTCAGATAGGTCGCGTCCCATTTCGCGGGATAGATCGGTTGGAAATGGAACTCGGTCCTTCTCTACTATGTCTGCCCCCGGGGTGCAACTCAATTCACAGTGTAAGTTAGCCGAAACTGAAACTGCATCCTCACCTATCACGTCTGCCCCCGGGGTGCAGCCCAATTCACAGTGTAAGTTAGCCGAAACTGAAACTAGATCCTCACCTATCACGTCTGCCCCCAGGGTGCAGCCCAATTCACAACATAAGTTAGCTGGAACTGAAACTCGGTCACCCTCTACCACGTCAGCCCCCAGGGTGCAGCCCAATTCACAGCGTAAGTTAGCTGAAACTGAAACTCGATCCTCCCATGTCCCGTCTGCCCCTGGGGTGCAGCCCAATTCGCAGCGTATGCTGGTTGAAAAAGAAACTCAGTCCTCCTCTACCCCGTTTACCCCCGGAGTGCAGCCCAATTCACAGCGTAAGTCAGTTGGAAATAAAACTCGGTCCTCCTATACCAAGTCTGCCCCCGGAGTGCAGCCCAATTCCCTACGTAAGTTTGCTGGAACTGAAACTCTGTTCTCCTCTACCACGTCTGCTCCCGAGGTGCAGGCCAATTCGTAGAATAAGTTGGCTGGAAAAGAAAATCGGTCCTCCTCTACCACATCTACCCTTGGGGTGCAGTCCAATTCGTAGCGTAAGTTGACTGGAAATGAAACTCGGTCCTCCTCTACCACGTCTTCCCCTTATGTGCATCCCAATTCGCAGCGTAAATCTACTGGAAATGAAACTTGATCCTCCTCTATCACGTCTGCCCTTAATGTGCAGCCCAATTCTCAGCATAAGTTGACTGGAAATAAAACTCCGCCCCTCTCTATCACGTCATCAGCCCTTAGGGTACAACCCAATTCACAGCGTAAGTCAGCTGCAAATAAAACTTCGTCTACCCGTAAGTCTAGGGTGCAACCCAAATTAGTGTAGATCACCAAATGTAAAATCCAAAAATGAACAAAATTTGTATACCTTAGTCTTCTAAGGCTCACATTTTATCCTACAGATTGTGTTTAAGTTTTATTAATATTTTTGTAGTGGGATTATGAATAAACTTATGTACGGGACTTTCAATTTTTTTGTTATATATAGTTTATTGCTTTATTTGCTTGTTATAAGCGTGACTTTAAAACATTGTTGCCGTTTGAATCCAAACTGTTGGGTTCAAACGGTTGGATTTTGGCTAATACTGTAATGTGTGATTAATTGGTAGCTCGAGCAGATGTTTAATACGTAGATGTCAATTAATTATAACTTAATCAAGGAAAATACATATTTGTTCATCTAGTTGTTAGTTATGTTTTTATTGTTTTTAGTTAATAAGTTACTAGCGTCGGCTGGTTTTATTGTTAATGTCAGTTGGTATAATCCCAGACATTGGTCTGCTTAGATGCGTATTTCAATGCGTTTTCATGTCCTTTCACTTAGGTCTAGACACTAAGCGATACGCGAGCTATGCTATGTGAGAAGCTGACTACAGGAAATATATTTCCACCAAGTCTAGATTTGTAAGGGCTTTTGCCTTGAACGTCAACAAATACTATGTTTATCTTTTGGTTGATATGTAAAATTGATGGCAACTTTTCTATAAAAAAAAAAGTATCAAGTTTGTCAAAAGAACTTTTTTTTTTAATTGTCAAAAGAATTTAATAGCAACTTCTTTGCAACTTTAAAGGAACTAATAAAACATAAACTGCTTAATGTATATTTATAAGATAAGAAATGGTCAACCAAAATTTTTCCATGAGACGTGGAATTTCACTATGGATCCTGTTGACCATTTAAAATAAGAGTTATTAACTTTATATACTATTAAACTCATATTATGTTTGTATTGAAACATTAAATATATACCTACTTTGGAGACCCTACTTTCATGACTTGGTAGCTGATTTTCAAGTCAAATATAAACTCCAGTTTCATGAGTTTTTTTAGTAATGTTCTCCTCTTTGATAAGACTTGATTCTCCTCAACATATAAACATACTTATTAGATTATTATTTTTCCATTACCATAAATGTGAAATTTTGAAAAGGGAACTATTTCTGTCAATGGGCCAATCCATTAATAACATACATGTCAGACTTTTTAAGTCAAATAATGAACTCAATTTGATGAGCTTTGTTAATGTCCTTCGTAAGACCGGCATCAATCCTTTAATATTTTCTTACATCAAAATAGATGTGAAGTTTTAAAAAGGGAAATATCTCTCTCACCCCTTAGGGTTAACGTTAAGGGCAAACCCACCAGTAACAAGGTGTCGACTCATCATGTCGGTTGTTGTGGGGCTATTCAGAGACGAAGCATTGGTGTCGGTAAAAACGAAGTCTAGTGGGTCGGTTCGGTAGCATCGGTGCTTAAAATTTATTTAATATTTTATATTCAAAAGTTGTATAATCAGTCGACGCTGACGGTCAACATCGCTCCAGAGGTCGAAGCGTGGCATGTAATGTTATGTCGTCAGAGCCATCTCAATGTCGATGTTAGGACTCAGACTGTTGACATCGACTCTTAAATAAGACCACGCGGTAACGTAGCACGGGTGCCGACTTGTGCTAGCGACGCACCAACACCTGTGTCATCGCGTTAGCACGGACCGACACCCTCCTCCGATGACTTTTCCTTAATACGGCATCGCCGACCCGTGTTAACATCAGTGTTGACAATACAGTAGCATGGGTTGATATTGGTGTTGGGCCAAAACTTGTGTCATATGATTACAATTCTAACGTACACGATTAAGTTTATGTTTAAAAGTTCTGAATCGAAGAACTTTCCTATGTATCAATTTATCATTAAAAAGAACATGACTTGTATTATTATTATTTATAGTTTAGATAGCCGATATTGTAACACATACGTGTGATACTTTATAAATTACAAAATGATCTAAGAAAGCCAAGTTACTTATAATGTATACGGCAGCCATGTGGAAATTGCATTTAAGTATATTAACCTTCATCCAGAATAGATCAAAAAACATAATGAAGGGGTCATATACAAGAAAATTAACTATATTATAACCTAATTAATTAAGGAAAATACTTTTCTGTTCATCTTTTCTTTTCTTGAAATGTTCGTATAGCTAGTTGTGGTAAGTCAACAACTTGATACAAATGTAACATATATCAACTTGTTGGTCTGTACTTTTCACTCTCTTGACGCGGAACTACTTACGACTCGTTCCCTCCATTATGTCTTCCTTGCTTTCACATTCTTGGGTACTAAGAAACTCAACCAAACAATATATATTATCCGATTCAATGCAATTGAGCAAAAAATTATACACAAATCACCCTTCCAAGTCGTTTTAAAAAATATTTTCTTCTATATTTTACTTGCATAAAAATAAAGTTGTACAAAAAATATGTTAACTATTTAGTCATATAGAAGAAAATTAATTAATTAATTATAACATAATCAACCAAAATACTTATTTGTTCATCTAATTGTTCAAGAGGACTAAAATCGGGTGTGTGAAAAGGGTTGAACAACATCTTTGCAATATCAAAGAAACAAGAAACGAGCGGGTTTGTCAAAAGAGTTTAATAGCAACATTTTTGTAATTTCAAATAAACTAATAAGATACAGATCGATGTTATATATATTTATGATATTACAACACATATAAATAGATGTGTGATATCATTCAAAAATTCAAATTAAATCAGTACGTAAAAATCGTGTTTTTCTAAAGGTTTGAAATTTTTGAATATGAAGTTTATGTTTGGAAACTTATTATAGTTTTTCAATAGGTATAAGATTAAGTTTATGTTTTGAATTTTTAAAATTAAGGAACTTTCTCATGTAAACTAATGTAAAATCAAGTTTTAATCTCAATGGTTAAAACACTATTACACAACGTATATAGGTAGAGATAAATCTCAAGTCTCGTATAAATAATATTCAAACCCAAAGCCTATCAATTTGGTCTGTATAGTCTTCTCTCTACCGACACGTAACTAATACAAACATGGACCACAAACCTACCTGTATTATAATATCCACCGCATTAATTCAGAGGGAGAAAAAACCCTAGCTTCCATTTATTACAGCCACTGACGGGGATGAGTTTCGTGCTCTTCCCTCCCATCACTTCTACCTAATTTCTTCTTGCAGATGACGATCCGCCGCCGTCTAAGTCGTCTCCACCATCCCCTGTTCCGGTCGGCCACCACCACCCAACACCGCCCAGCCCTGCCCAGCCCTGCCGGACTTCGCCCAGTCCCTCCTTGCCGTGTCCAGATCCGCCTTGCTCGACACCCCTGAGAGTTAGCTGATTGTGGAGTTAGTTCAGAGGAAGCTTTTACGGGTCGTTATTTATCTGCTGTTTTGTTCTAGTTGTTTTTTCTGTTGTCTTTTGTTAGTTAATAAGTTGCTAGCGTCGACTGGATTAGTATCGGACTTTGTCTGTTTAGATGCGCATCCAATGCGCCAAGTCCTTTCACTTAGGTCTAAACTATAAGCGATACGCGAGCTATGCTATGTGAGAAGCTGACTGTTGGAATTCTATTTCCGCCAAGTCTAGACTATTAGGACTTTTGCCTTGAACGTTTAACAGATTGTATGTATATCTTGAGGTTGATATATAAAATTGACGACAACTTTTCTGAAAAAAATGTTATATATATATTTATGATATTACAATACATATAAATAGATACGTGCTATCATTCAAAAAGAAACTAAAAGTCAAGTTTTTCTAAAGGATTGAAAAGTTAAATATAAAGTGGATCTGTGAGACCAGGGTTCGAGTCCTACCAGTGGTATCTTTTTAAATAATTATGTCTTGCATTATCACATGTTGTAGTTGTTAGTGTCAGAGTTTGTTAGTGTTTGACCGTTAGTGTTTTCATATTTGGTAGTACGTGAGTTATGTTTTAGAATGTACTGACCTCAGGAATTTGTACTCTCGATATAATGTACAATCATTGAATTATAAATATATACAATATTTCAACACAAAAAAAAAAAAAAAGTCGTGCTTTTCAAAAGGTTACAATTAAGTGTTGACGAGATCATTTCCATGACTGTTAGGCGAGTTGGACATATCTACTATTCGTATTCTGATTGCTACCTTGATATCCTCTATTTTCTTTTATGGATAGTTGACTTAATTGTAGGTAAATCGTTTCCTTATTCTTGTACAACAATCATGTATATATTATACTTCGTTGTACTAATTAAGTTTCACATGAAATACAATCAAGGGACTTAAACCCTTTTTCAGTAAGGACATGAGATTAAATATGTGTATAGAATTTTTAAAACAAATTAAGGAACTTTCTCATGTAAAATCAAGTTTCTATCTCAATTGTCAAAACACTACATTACACTGCGTATACAGGTAGAGATAAATCTCAAGTCTTTTTCCATGACTCTACCGACACGTAACTAATACAAACATGGACCACAAACCTACCATTTATTATAATTAGTCTTCTCCATTAATCTCTCTGTCCATCGAGGTCTTTTCTCTCTCCTTTCACAATCTTGAGTAACGTCTTTACAATTTCAAGGAAACTAAATAATATATGGTCAGTTGAATTTGTTTCCCCGAGCCATGAATTAATAATGCCTTGATCATTTGATATGATATTATTAAACACATTACACATAAATAGTTTTTTTGATATCATTTAACTATTCAAATTAAATTTATAGATAAAGATACAAATCATTAATATCGTGTTTTGATTCATATATTTCTAATACGATATCAAGTTTGTTTTATTTCCAAACACCGTGTCATGCACGTGAGTTCAACAAAAAGTTTGGAAAGCTAAACTATAATGTTTATGTTTTAAAACTTTTTTTATAGTTGTATGCTTACAATTGTGAGTTTCTATCTCAAAAATCTATTGCACAAGATATAAAGAGAGCTAATTATATGTATATATAGATCATAAACAATTACATAAAAATCTATTGCACAAGCTAATTAAATATAATGTTTATGTTTGATATTTTCCTACCTAAATTTAAATGTTAACTATATTCTTGATCTTCGACCCATCTCCTGGGCTCTTCACAAACAAGACAATGCAATAGCTCCCTCTTTGCTTTTCAAGGGTATATAAATATAAGAGCTGAAGACTCTGAAACCTACTTCACCAGACATTCGTTTTTTTCTTGTTGCGCTTTGAAAAACTCATCTTAATTAGTTGTCTACAACTTGTAGGTGAATATAAATATTTTAGTATATTAACCTTTATCGAAAATATACAAGAAAATTATTATATTACTAGTTATAAATCATCTAAATAAAACTAAAAATCTAGCCTTGTCAAGAGGGTTGAGCTACATCTTTGCAGTGTCAAGTTAGCTAGAAATGGGTTTATCAAAAGAATTTAACTACTACATCTTTGTAATCTCAAAGAAACTAATAAGACCGCTCATATATATTTATTAGATAGGAAACGGTTAGTGGAATTTTTTTCATGAAATGTAGAATTTTTGACGGATCAACTTGACCATTTAAAAGTATTGATTTTGTAAACTTACGTTACGTTTCTATTGAAACATTAAATATATACCTACTTTGGAGGCTCTTCTCTCATGACTTGATGGACTGACTTTTTAAGTCAAAGAATGAACTCAATTTGATGAGCTTTGTTAATGTCCTTAGTAAGACCTGCATGAATCCTTTTAATTTTTTTCCATCACAATAGATGTGAAGTTTTGAAAAGGGAACTATCTCTCTCACCCTTTGGGTTAACGCTAAGGGCTATAGGTAGCACGGACTCCGACTCGTCATGTCGGTTTTTATGGGGTCATGTCAAAGTTGAAGTACTGGTGTCGGTGAAATCGAAGTCTATCGGGCCGGTTTGGTAGCATTGGTATTTCAAATTTGTTTGATATCTTTTATTCAAAAGTAGTACAATTAGTCGATGTCGACCGATTAACATCGTTCCAGAGGTCGAAACGTGACATATAGTGTTATCTCATCAAAGCCCGCCGAGCATCGATGTTAACATAATAACCTAGACTATGCCTTAATTATATTATATGGTATTACATGCATCACATATAATTAAATTTGTGATATGATTCAAAAATTCAAATGAAGTTAATAGTGAAAGTTTAAACTTATTATTATTCTCGATATAAACTCAAAATATATTATTTTTCGACCTAGTGTCACATACACGTTAATTCTACAGGGTCAAAACCAAATCAAGTAAACCTTTCGTGTTATTCTATGATTATAAGTTGTGGCAAGGTAACCTAAAGGTTTGAAAAGTTAAATATGAAAACTAAAAATTTGTATCTTAATTTTTTAAAACTAGGTATAACACTACCCAGCTACCAACATAACGTAGAAATAGAGGCAAGTCTCAAGTCCATCCATCCATCCATGTCTTTATAACAACTTGTTGATCTAACGCGTATACATTAACTTGTAGGAATTAGGAAATTTATTTCATCTTTTTCATGACTTTTCCATCCATCCATGTCTTCGTCATATTGGGTGGTGAGAAACTTAACATTAATATTTACAGTCTTTTTTCTTTACATATAATGTGAATATTGTAGATTGTTGGGTGCAAACCGTTGGTTTTGACTAATAATGTGAATATTGTAGATTTGTAGCCTCAAGCTTGTTTAAGGAAGGTGTCGACTAATCATAACGTAATCAACTCAACGGAGCTAGTTTAGTGGTTAATAATGGATTTATTTTTTCTCTTAGCCACTCATGCATGTTTGAATGCTGGTCGAGATAACAAATTGTTAGTTATCTCTGATTTAGGTGTGCATTTAATAAGTTGTTGGTATACATTTATTATATTATCATATCTGGTTTGGTTGTTAAGCGGTACGCAAGATATGTTCATTCAAAATTGACGGTAGTAATTGTCATTCCCACAAAGTATAAAATCTATAATATTATTGTCTTGTACACTTAATAATTGATATGTACCTATTCATGATCGATATATAATATATTGTGTGCATTTTAAAAAAAAACATAAATGAAGGAAAATACATATTGGTTCATCTAATTAAGAAACTATAAAATTGAGCTTTCTCAAAAAGACTAAACAACATCTTTGCAATTCCAAAAAAAAAAAAAAAATATTGGGGCTTTGTGAAAAGGGTCAGGAGTATAGATGCTTGAGCATTTTTTTAATGTATCTTTTTAGTTTTATTACGTTGTTTTTTTCTTTGAGATCTGTCTCCTTAGTTTTTGTTTTATTTTATATATGTATCTTTCTAATAATATATATATATATATATATATTGATCTAACGGCTCAGATTAGTTCTCAGTTTTTATAATAAGAGGGGTTTTCATTTGAAAGTTCCCCCATATATATATATATAGGCTCGCTATCTACTATAAACTCATATTTCGTTGTAAACTTGTGAACCCATTGAAATTATTTTAGATATTTCATTTGAGTGGGTAAATCTGATTTTTTTTTATTGTCTTTCGTGTGATGTATTCTAGTTTGTTTTATTTATTTTCCAGTAATATTCTATTTGTATTCTAGTAATGCTCTATTTGTTTTCCAGGAATGTTTTATTTGTTTTTTTTTCCAATAATGTTCCAATTTTTTTCAATAATATATTCCAAAGTTTAATACATGTTTTGATGATTATTAAATAGAATAAATGTACTAAAATATTAAAACAAAAATTGAACATATATAAAACAATTTTGAAACACAATAGAACAAATTAGCTTAAACAATAGAACATCCTCAACACTCTATAATTCGACTTCGGGGTTTGATGAGTGGCTGAAAGTCCCTATGAATTTGTTCTCCTCTCTGCTACATGAATTGGTAAGGAAAAACGTTAGAACATATAAGCAAAACAGTTTGGAACCTTAATAATTCAAACGAGATAAAAACAAAACAATAGATTATAGAATGTAAAGTAATAGAACATTAGTTTCAAACTTTTAGAACAATTACAATCTGATCATTAGAATAGTTAAAGAACCAACCAATTCAATGTCTTTAGAACATGTATACAAAAACGTTAGAACATGTAAGCAAAAACTTTAAAACTTTAATCATTCAAACAAGATATAAATAGAACAGTAAAACATATAATGTAAATTAATGGAACATATACTGTAAAACAATAGAACATATTGTACTGGAAATATAATTTTTTTTCTATTGTTTTAGAATCGAAATGTAAAGTAACATAACATACACTATAGAATAATTTACGTCGTATATTCACAAAATGTTCTTTTTTAATATGTGGATTGTTCTATTATAGTGAAAATTCTATAGAGGAGAAACTGTATTACAAGCATAATGTAGAGAAAAAAAATATATGCACATTTTAAGAAATATCATGCTCTCCCACTAGTCCACTTGTGCATCACCAATTGGCAAAAGTGGTTTATATGTAGTATATATGTTCAGATCTTCATGTCCAAGAGAATCAACATTACACCAATACCACGTATCTAAAGTCTAAAGCACCTATACTCTCTACTCTGTACAATTTCAAAAGTCAAACAAAAGCCACAGTTTCTGGATACAAAATATCATGTCAAAATAGAAAATATGGGCTTAATACTTTTAGTCATAGTAGATTGTAAATGTGATTTCCAGACTGACCTGGGTTGTTCTAAGCTCTAAAACTTCAGTTGTAGCTACTATTATAAACATGATAGTTAATGAATCTCCGTTTTAACAACGTTGTTCTTGCCCGTTTCATTACTTCAGGCCACACAACATAGTCAGGTTCACCATAGGTCAGCCTGAGCAGTCATCAAGCTCTGAGTCTGTACATCCGTCTCAAAGGGATTAAGAGAGTAAGTAATGTTTAAGTTCACTTAAGGGAAACGAACAATAACAAATGAATACTCATGTGAAAGAAGAAAATTTACTTCTTGGTTGAGCATCAGAGGGTAGAGGAGGAGGGCTGGGGGATCGCCGGCGATCGTCCTCGAAGCACATGTCGGCCCAACGCCAGCGATTAAGGTTGCGGCTATTCTCTCCCATGC
Organism: Erodium texanum; assembly: GCA_036897725.1. NCBI lineage: Eukaryota > Viridiplantae > Streptophyta > Magnoliopsida > Geraniales > Geraniaceae > Erodium > Erodium texanum. The sequence continues at coordinate 500 of JAYMSW010003149.1, read as the reverse complement.
AAACCCTAATTATCCCAATCAATACTTGCGGCTGCAACAAGGAAGTTGCACTTTCGAGGTGCAGGAAAGGAGGACTTCAACCCAATGACATGGTTGCGGCAACCATGAAGAAGGGAGTGGGTATGGGACAAGGTCGGCCACGCCTTGGTAGAAGACAAAGCTTGAGAATTAGGTCAGATTATAGCAGAGAAGATAGAGATGGCTGGTAGGGTTTCGTTCAAGAGGTAGGGAGAGATGACGATAGGATAGAATATTTACGGTTTACTTTTTAAGAAAAATAAAATATAAATTAATAATTGAATAGAAAAAAAATGTAGAGTAAAAAAGAGAAGACAAAAATACGAAAATATCCCTAAGTTAGTATAAAATGGTTAAAATAAAAATATTAAAAATTACAACTTTTGCCATTAATGAACGCAAACCAATTTGGCCATTATTGAAAGTGAATGTCACGGGACCAAATTTCAGCAACTAAGGTCCGTGCGGTCCCAAGGCTTTTC
>JAYMSW010003148.1:0-12639 GCA_036897725.1 Erodium texanum | reverse complement strand
AACCCCATCACAGACTTGACTTGATGTTCTTAGTCTCAAGTCAATACAGAAACATTCATTCCCAAACCTTGATTCACGTCGCAAATTTTCCATTTTCACCTTTTTAACGTACTAAAATTGCTGTGGAGAATCCACTATTGTCGCCTTCACTTAGGAATTTGGGCAAACGCTTTAAGAAAAGTAGCCATGACTTGGTATCCCAAAGTTATTAGACTCTAATTCCATAGTTCTAGAGGTAAGCAAAGACTTTTGATCCCAGAGTAAATATTACGTTTTTTGCATGATATCTTCTTATATGTGTCATGCAAGACATTTAGACACCAACCTCAAACGAAACATCACATGACCCTAACTTCTTCAGGACAAGCATTTCAGACATCATCTTCACACAGGCAACATCTGCAATGACTGATTCGATTCAATGCACAATCCAAAACCTAGTCAATATTGTTCATCACGAGAATATCCGAATGTTTATGATCGATATGATATCCTGTTCGATGCGGAGAAAAGTTTGTGGATGCAAATCAAATCAGTGTCGCATTCTCTGTATACTAAGTAATACACATAATTTAGATGCAAAGTTGATGTGTAATTTAGGACAACCATAGTTTGGGGCTTGACTGTGACTCCAAGGCTTGGATCTTAAGGGCACTTCCTTTGCACATAGGACGCCCCGTGCTCCTCGTACCTGTCAAAAATCACATCCGTATGAATTTTTGGAAATAGCAATGACACAAAACGAAGCATTAGACACTTTATGTAAACAAAATGGCGTGCTTATGGGCTATGTTCAAGAAAAACCAGAATTCAAGGACTAATTTGAAACAAAGTGGACACTCGAGTCGAGGGGTAGATAGGGAATACTTACTCGGACTTGGAGAACCACATCTGCTGGAACGAGCCAAGTGAGGCCAATATGCTTCCTCCAATCCAAACACTGCATGGATAGTTAAGCCTTAGTTCCAAATTCATTTTGTAGCTACTCTAGGCTTTTCAACAGAGTTTTTTCTGTTAGAAAATGACGAAAATGCCCTTGACCCTGATATAAAAGAAGACTCCATAACTACTCAACTGTTTTTTTTACATTTGATCACATGTAAAAAAACAGTTAAGTAGATATACAAAGATTCCTTAAAATATAAAACTATTTAAAAAAATATTTTTTTTTTATATTAGGGTTCAGGGCATTTCCGTCATTTTTCACTAACAAGAACAAATGCTTCGATCAAGTTCTCATGTACCTGAATCTCCTTTCAGTCGAGTTTCCACTTGCTAATACTTTGACTCTTGCACTCTGAGGAGTTTCCTGTGAATATTGCAATTCAATCGTTAAGCAAATAAACTCTCGGAACCTATTCACTTATCGAATTAATTCTCAAAACTCGCTAAAGGGGAAAGAAAGAGCAAGAACATAATAAAACCTCAAGCAAGTCCTTCTCAAGTCGTTCCTTCAGTTGCTGCATCGATGCTGTGCCACCAGCAAGCTGTAACATGGATCAACAGACCATCAATTTCAGAAAGATTCAAGAATCATAAACATAGCTCAGCTCAATCGATTTTTACCAATATACTACTATATAGATCTCTACGAATGTCCACATCAGACCGATTAACGCTCTCTATAACCTGCAAAATTAAAAAAATACAAAAAACTTTGAGATAATGCAAATTGGGATAATTGCAAAAAAAAAGTGCACTGTACTATTTCACTTTTTTGCAAATCATAGGCTTCTTTGATAATGACAAAAAAGTGCCTTGGACTTGTATTTTTGTTGCATCTGTAGCCATTTGTTTCAATATAACGATTTTACCCTTGAAATTTGAAAAGTACTAGACAAAAAATCCAGAATTTTCATCTCCCTTAATTTTCTTCCTGTACAAACAGGAAAGAAATTTTGATTTTTTCACCTTTTACTTTTAGTTTAAAATTTCAAGGGCATAATCATCATTTAGGAACAAATTAATACAAAATGCAACAAAAGTACAAGTTCAAGGCACCTTTTTGCAATGATCCCATACAAATTTACAGGTATCGGAACGAAAAATGGACTTACCAATTGTGGCAATCCGCGGATTGAAGAAGCCATCTCTGAATAACTCTCCATGCCCGGGATTGTCTGAAAAATGGAGAAGAGCAAATATGACCACATGTTCAAGACATTGAGTCCGATATTACAACACAAGAACATGCCCTTAAGTGACACGCTAACATAAAAAAAACATTGTTAATCACTACCGACCTGAATGAGGGATGGATTGAACAGAACATCGGGAATCTTGAATCTATCGGCTCCAATTTCGATTGTCCTGAGTTTTGCATAATGAAAAATAGAGGAAAATTGAATATTATGTTATTTTAAAACTTTAACTGTGAAGCTGCAAAGGACTTACTGGCCATCGGGTAGTTCATACGGAGTTGTTGGAATGTTTGAATATGAAGTTTCTGTAGATGAATAGAGAAACAGACTTGATAAGAAGAGTAACGAAAAAGGATAAAGTAAACCACATCAAATATCGAGGAAATTGCAGTTTTTGTCATTCATCTATTATATTGAAGGGTTAATTGCACATAACTACCTTTTGAATTGCCCACAAACACATGACCCTATAGTACATTTTCTTAGATACATGACTACCCTTGTGAATTTTCATGTGCCACCATCGTACAAAATAGACTTAAACCATAAAAAAACGATTTTTTATCGTGACATGACTTATACTTGAATGTAAATTTTGAAACATCCCAAAACTACCCATTCTCACGCTTTAATCTTCCGATTCAATCAGATTGAAATCAGAAGAGTAAAAGGGTGGGAACGGATAATTTTGGGATATTTTAAAATGCACACTCATCTGATGGGAAAAAATCAAATTTTTTGATAGTTTCTGTCTGTTTTGTATGATGGTGGCATGTGGAAATTCATAACGGTAGTCATGTGTCTGGATTTTTTACTACGGGTTCATGTGGGTGTGGGCAATTCATAAAGGTAGCCATGTGCAATTACCACTTACAATATCAAATGACACAATGTGACGTTATGGATAAAGAGAACATTTACCATCATATGGTGTATCCGGGGCTCTGCACACAGACTCCTTGATGTCACTAGCAATAACTCTCTGTAGGAAGAGAACATTCAGCAGAAATTAAGGTAATATAACATTTCAATTGGGATTACAAAATCCGAGACAGACCTGAGAGTAGAGCCTGTAGCTCTCCGTAGTATTTGGAAAATCAAGGTCTACAGTCTGCATATGCAAAAATGAAAAGATCATATTATTACCACATATTTGTAAAAAAAAATATATATATGAAACTAAAACTACATTATTGGACACAAGAAAATAATAAGAAGTCCTTTTAAAAGTACCTGAAAATCTCCTGGACGTGTTTCCTTTCTCTTGAAGGAATATCTTGGTTTTATCTAGAAAATAAGAAAATATTTTGAGGCAAAAAAAAATTCAGAAATCTAGAAAAAAAATTGATTATACATTTTGTAGTCACTTACCACTACCCCTCTGCTTTCCAAGCTTTTCATCAAGCAATCGCTAAGAAGCTCTCCTCCAATAGGAGAAGATGTTACAGCCTATGAATATATATATATATATATGAACACAAATTATATAGCAAAAATAAATGAAAAATAAAACACTTTTACCATCGTGAAAAATAAGGAATTACCTTTTGAAGAACATAACCTTCATGTACAGGGGTAACTGTTGTTGATCCTCCACCACTGAAGAAGTAGATAGTTAGACAATGTCAGATAATTTGTGCAATTAAGAAAAGAGAGAATGGGACAATTCAGGAAAAAGAAAAACAAAAAATCATCAGAGAAAAATATAGCATAGTGAAAATACCCTTTATATATTTTTATTTTTTAGATGAGGGTATTTTTGTCATTCACACCCAAAATTGGACGTAATTGGGGTAAAATGAGACTAAAAAAACTTAAGGGGGTTGTCAAAAACTTTTTAAACTTAGCGATAGTTAGTTGAGAATGGTGCATACTTAGAGGTAGCTGAGTGAGATTATCCCAAAACAGAATGGCCAATTAGCAAACCTTTATAAGAATACGCATTTGCTTTCATGTTTTTTTTTTGCACAAGAATCGATATATTGATGACCGACATATCCTTACCTATCGACAACTAATGAGGTAGCACGGCCCGAAGCAAAAGACGTGAGAACCTGGAATCGACAAATATAACAATCACTTCAAAAGAAGATATAAAGACATATTTATTTGCATTTAAATTTAAACTTTTGCTCAGTGTTTGTTATAATGAAAGAAGAGGAACTAGGAACATACAGCATTCTTGGCCAAGAACAGTCCAGGAACCTTATACTTTTCAAACATAAACTCCGCTGTCCTGTCATATTCATAAAAAGATAAATTTTATTGGTAAACCTAACAGTCGATAATTCGATAGAGTAAGATTAAATAAGTTAATCATAAATCAATACTCAAGAAAATAGATTAATGGTTAATGCTGTGAAAAGCAAACATATATACATTTAATTATCACCTTTCTCTTTGTTGTTGAGTGCTAGATGATGGTTCTGCAAGCAGCATAGGATGCTCCTTAGGATCAATCAATAGACATTCCCTTAAAAAATATAGAAACCGGTGATAACATTAGGTAATGCATTTTTCAATATACTAAAATTAAAAGATAATATCAACAAACTTAAAAGTTAATGGTCTTGAAAGCAAATTTAAAGGCATATAGTGATTACCTGAAAGCATGGTCCCAAATGCTGTCTACGATGTCCCAGTCAACAATAACTCCATCTTTTATCGGTGAAAGAACCTATAAGAACAATAAATAAATAATTCAAGGTAAGAACAAATTTAGATTCATCTTAATCACCTTTCGCTAAAACAAATTTAAGATACACACCTCCATATGATCGCGGCGGTAGCCCAAGGCTTGAGATCCAACATACAATTTGCGCTTTCCCTTGGCTTTATCAGAATCGAGAGTTTTGACGATGTTTTTAGAATCTATTGCAGATGCGGCATTCTTTTCAGGATTTGCAGAGTCATCAAGTTCCATTTGATCGATTGATCCAACAACCTTAACAAAAGATATACATGTAAAAAGACAAGTATTCTAATACACAAAAACCTAACCCTAAAAACTATTTATAAATTTGTATATTCTCAAGCAACCTACTAGATACATTCAGTCCCTAATACCCAACATTTCAAAGTAGTCCATGCTCTATCTCCAAATTCATCACCCTAAACTCCCTAAGGAGACACCTCCAGGATCCAATATCTGAAAAATAACATAACTAACAGAAATTTGTACTATAGTGGGAAAATCTGTTCCAGTCAACGGAAAAGGCAGTGAAATGGGTCAAATTACAACAGTTAAAGTACAGAAAACGTTGATTCATAAACTAAAAGGGGCAAATTTACTACATCCAAAACAAAAGCACCAATAAATTTCTCAACTTTAGCTCAAGAACTAAACTGGGTACGCACAAATAGTTTCATATTAGCTGAAGAGCTCAGTTGGGTACCCAAAAAAACACTAATTTCGAGCTAAAATCCACTACATTGTCGAATACCATTGAAAATTAAATTCCCCAAGGAAGAAAAAACCAACTTACAGAAGGAAACACTGCCTTGGGAGCATCTTCTCCGGCGTATCCAGCTTTACAGGTGTGGGTGCCCAAATCGACAACAATGGCCGATACCTCATCTGAAGAACACGGTGCGACACAAAATCGTGTAAGTTCCATGTAAGCATGCATGCCGAGTACAAGCATGTGAACAGAAATTCGTGAACTCACCGCCTCCGTACATTGTTTCCGGCTGCACAGAGCGAGAGAGACGGATAAACTTTGCTCCTTTTCTTCTCCGACGAACTGGGGTTTTAGGAGAAAGCTTGTTAGGGCTTGGACTGAGCTCGAGCAAGACGAAACGACCCAATGTCAAAACAAGTTCACTTCGGACCTTGACGGGCCTGACCCGTACCCGACTTACTCAATGTACAAACGACCAGTCGTACTCTTCGTATAAAACGACCAGTCGTACATTATCTCATTAACACCCACCTGCTAGTCCATGGGCACAGAACCACGAACCTACCGGCTCTTCCCAGAATATCACAGAAACCTCGTCGATTTCTCTCCCGATTCCTCTTATTCCTCCTACATGGCCTCGAATGGTTCTTCCACGGTAAGATCTTCTCTATCTATTCCAATTCGTAAAGATTCTATTTTTATTCTGATTCTGATTCATTTCTTGACTGGTTTCTGGCAATGGGGCATAGCAGAGAGCTGGGCCTGGGCCGACAGAGAACAGCTTGGAGAAGATCAAACGGCAGCTGGCGTCAGGTTCCGGGAGGAATTTGTTGCAGGGTCCTCTCCTGAAACGATCCGAAACCGTATGATCTTCTGTGTCTTGTGTTTGTTGATCTGGGTTTCCAATTATTTTTTATGAATTTCAGCTTGTTAAGTTTGTATCTGTTGCTTCATGATGAATATATTGATTGCCCATGAGAAACCTTTTCCTTGATCGTCTGCTAAAGCTTCAAATTTGAGTTCTTTAGTTTTGATTTTCAGGGTTTTGTAGAATCCCAGGTTTACAGAGTCTCTGACATGAAACATGAACATGGTTTTGTGATTTTTTTTAACCGGGCAGAAATAACAAAGCTTTTGTGAAGCTTATTGGCAATTCGTTGATTGATTATGGTGAATTGTGATAGCAAATGTCTTTTCTTTTCGGCCAATTCTAGATTGATCCATAACAGAGCTTTGTGAAGCTTATTGGGTATTCGTCGATTGATCATTGTGATTACAAGTCTCTTTTTTATCATATTTTACCATTTCCGAAACCCTTTAGAAGTGCTCAAGTATGAGCACTAATTTTGATTATTACCTTTTGTGTTTTATTTTCATTTTCAATAGCTCAGGAAATGGAACGAAAGATGGGTAATCTTAGATCCAACAACAGGGAGAATGGAATACAAGTGAGTATATGTTTGACAGTCAAGTTTTTATTTTTGCTGTTTTTTATTAATATTATGCTGACTTCAGATTTTTCTTGTTTATTTTTTTTAGGATTAGAAGAAACGAACCATCTATCAAAGGAACAATTACTTTTGATGCAAACAGCACGATCACAATATCTCCTGTGAACTTCCAGTAAGATTGGTCTTCAACAACCGAACCAAAGACATTATGTGCATTCAAAAGTTGTTACTTTGAATCGTTCTTGACGTGTGTGTTTTTTCTTATCATGTTATGTGCTGCAGTGGATTACCAAAGTACGATGGCTGCTGTTTCTGTATCCTTATCGACCCGTTCTTTGTTTTAGAAATGTATAGAGAACTTTGAAATTTTATTTCTGAGCTTAGATGTGAGCACTTCTTAACCATACGGTTTAGATATAGGAACTCCATCAAAGCAAGACTATTTCTTGTGTGCAGAAACTCCTGCTGCAGCTCAAGCTTGGGTTTCAACTCTACAGTAAGTTATGCCTTGCTTCATAAAATTTGTATTGGATTATAATTTCTCGTTGTTCAAAATTTATAAGATGCAATTTATATTTTTCTTTGATTATGTCTGTATTTTGTATGGCCTCCAATGATTTTCAAGATTCCGGTAGCCTTTTTTATTTATTGTATCGTCTCTTATCATAGCACAAACTTTTACCCCCGTTTAATGAACATAGGAGTTTTAGGGTTAATTGCACATAGCTACCTTTATGAATTGTCCATATAAACACATGAACCCATAGTAAATTTCCACAAACACATGACTACCCTTATAGATTTGCACGTGTAACCATCGTACAAAGTAGACGGAAACCATCAAAATTTTGACTTTTTTTCATTACGTGATTGTAAATTTTAAAACATCACGAAACTACTCATTGTCACGTTTTAATGTTCTGATTTCATTATGATTCCCCAGAGGGAATCATATTGAAATCGCTAGATTAAAGGATGAGAGTGAGTAGTTTTTGGATATTTTAAAGTTTTAAACTCATGTGATGAAAAAAAGATCAATATTTTGTATGGTTTCTGTCTATTTTGTACAATGGCGACAAGTAAAAATTCATAAGGTAGTCATGTGTATGTGAAAACTTTATCATGGACCCATGTGTTTGTTGAGATTTACTACTGATCATGTTTTGTGGGCAATTCATAAAGGTAGTTTTGTGCAATTAATACCAGAAGTTAATGGTTAACCAGTATCTGAATTGGTTTTGCCATAGCTATCACTCCCTTACACATGCTGGTTTCTCTCAACTATCAGCGCGACACAGTTGGTTCTGAAGGCTCATAAAGAAGCCGTCAATTCACTAAGCGGCTCTGGTTCTGCAAAATTAGGAACAGTCGCAACAGTAGTTGCTGCTGCCAATTCAACCGCCCTTGAAAGCTCTAAGGAGATCGAAGCTGCAATGCAGATCTCCATGAGAAATGCTCTTGGAGCAATGACAAACCAGCCCACCAATGGGCCAATGGATGATCTGACTATTATGAAGGAGACGCTACGGGTTAAGGATGAGGAACTGCAGAACTTAGCTAGGGAGCTTCGTGCTCGTGATTCGGCTATAAAAGATATAGCGGAGAAATTAACGGAGACTGCTGAAGCTGCTGAGGCCGCTGCAGAGGCTGCTCATACTATGGATGAGCAGAGGAGGATTGCGTTTGCAGAAATTGAGCGCTTAAGAATTGATTCTGAGAAGAAAGTGGAGTCCTCTACGATAAAGGTGCCTATAATCTCACTTATATCGTTGATTCAGTGTGCATTGTAACTGAAAATAATGAATGCCATAGAATGAAATCTTAATCAAAAGGAATTTAAAATCAAGAATCATATCCATTTAGTCTTCATCATGGTAAATGTCAATTATTTGAAAATTGATGAATAATGAAGGGCATTTTAGACCTTTTACTTTGAAAGTTAACTATTTTAAAGTCGAGGGTAGTTATGTGCAAAAAGCGTATAGTTCATGCTAGCGATATGCAAATGTCCCTTTTTTTCTTATGGATAACTGCAGATAACCCAAACTGTCTTTTGCTCCTAACTACCCCAACTTTAAAATTTAAAGCTCCCCTAACTTTCATTCATTTTTTTTCTCAGTGTGTTAAATATGACTATTGTATAGCTAATTTTTAAAGTGAAAAGTCTAAAATAACCTTCACTATTTGTCGTAGTAAATGTCAATTGTTTGAAATTTGATGAATAGTGAAGGGCATTTTAGACTTTACTTTCAAAGTTAACGGTGCAAAATGAAAGTTTAGGAGGCTACAAATAATGTTTTAAAGTAAGGGGTAGTTGTGTGCAAAAGACGTATAGTTCGGGCTAGCCCTGCAAAAGACGTATAATTATCCCTTTTATCTATTAAATTCAGAATTCCGATTAATTTTCATGATGTCACTTATCATGTTTTCTTGGTTTTTGTTGGACTCTGAAATCAAGAATCACATCCATTATCTTAGATTTACGTTTCTTGATTGTGATTTTCTTGGTTCTTGTTTGAAGATCAAAGAGTTTGAAGAGAAGGTTTTGGCTTTGAGCAAGGAGAGGGAAATGTTAATTAAGCAGCGAGACTCTGCTATTCAGGAGGTGCATTTATGGCGCTCAGAGCTTGCTAAAGCTAGAGAAAGTATCGTTGTACTTGAAGCAGCCGTCTCAAGATCAGAGGAGAAAGCTCGGGTTACAGAGGCAGATGCTGAAGGTAAGATTAAGGAGGCTGCACAGAAAGAGTCAGCTGCTGTGAAGGAGAAGCAAGAGCTTCTAGCTTATGTGAATATGTTACAAGCGCAACTTAAAAGGTTCAATATACTATCCTTCTCGCTTAGTGGATTACCGTGCACGATTCATGTTTGTCGTTCATGCCTGATATCGAATCAAGGGTCAATTACACCTAGACTAGCTACTCCTAAGTTTAGAAGCTCTTTGTGGTCAGAAAATGGCAAATATGCCCTTGACCATAATCTAAAAAAACGCCATTTTAAAAAAAAAATCTTTTTTTTATAGTTTTACCTTTTAAGGGTCTTTTTAGATGTACTAACCGTTTTTTACATCTAATCAAAGATGTTTTGGCTAATTGTTGACTAATTTTCGAGAGTGGGATCAAGGGATTTTGCAGCTAACCTAGCTTTCAAAAAAAATCACTCAACCCTTTTTTGTAAAAAATAACGGGAAAATTCAGGGCAGTGATTTTGTAAAATTCAGGTAGTGAAGTGTTATGCAACTTGCTCATACTGGCATATCATGGGATCGTTGTAACGACCCATTTATCATATTCTTCTGTCGACAGGGAACAAATCGAAACAAAGCAAGTTTTCGAGGAGAAAGCCGAGTCTTGCCCCAACGTGGATAACAGTCTTCCCCTGACAAAGCATGTGGAGTCAGAAGAGAACGTAGATAAAGCGTGCCTCACGGTGGATCAAGTCAACGAATGGAGCGATATTCAGGCAACAGAGTCCAGGATAGCTGACGTTCGTGAAATCTCCCCCGAGACAGAGGGAAACAGCTTGGATATCCCGGTCGTTACCTCACCAGATCATAGCCACCGCGAGCAAGGAGGGAGCGGCTTCGATCAGCCATGATATCCAAATATCATGTACTTGTTCTTACACGAAATTGGAAGCAGATAGGAACTGGTATACTTGGATATGTTAATAGTTGTAGGCTGATTTGATGCCGATGTCATGTCATACGTTTCTTGTTGATGGATTATAGATCTTGTGATCATCTTGACGTGAGTTTTAACATGATCTTGATAAAATGATTCATGGTATTGTTGAAATCCTTGTAGAAATTGTCTATTCTGATGCCATTTTTTAAAGTTTCATGTTTAACACTAGAAGTGATGCGTAATCTTACTCTTCCTTAAACCTGTCTCGTCCTTGTTCATAGTTTTGTCCAAATGAGACTTCTCGAGTGCAAGAAACATACGTGATGGTCACATTTTGCAGTATATATGCGTGTATCTAATATGAGACGGAACGTGTTCACCGTGACAAGTTTGGGGATATCGAGTTCCTGGCCAGTTCAAAGGTTTTTTTCGGTCTGATAAGGGCAAGGCCAACGGTGTATTAGTGTCAGTGCTGCCACGTCGAATCCGGTGAGGTTAGTACAGCGCCGGCACTAGGGAAAAAAAACTCAGCTCCTCAACACCGGTGCTCAATTTTTCTAATATTTTTAATTGATAAATAATATATTTTGTTTTCTTTTAATTTGATGATATACAAAACACTGTTTTATATTGGATTACATTGTAATGTATATTAAATTAAAATTAAACTTCGTTTCATTTTCCCCTTATGAGCATACATTTGAAATAATAAAAATGTGTGGGAATTTTCCCTCGTCATTTCAAATTTGAAAAGTAAAAAATTATTTATTTTCCCGTTATGTCGTGCTCGCTACAGTGTTTTGTAGTTTTATAACTACCATCATCTTCTGATCTCTAGTCCACATCCAGCTCTCATATACTCATTCTTTTATTACTCTCATTGCTCCCTCCAGAATCATGTCCAGAAACTCTCAATCGTCGTCGGAATGGGATGGAGATTTCTCGTATAACTTCAATTCATCATCAGGAGCAAGTGATAGCTGGTACAAATGATCTCCCCCTCCTTACCCTGACCCTCCTCGGCTCGACGACCCTAAGTACGATGAGTAAGGATCATTTCCTCCTCCATCGCCTCCAGTTGAAGAGCCCCTTAGTAGTACAGAAATACAGCACTCTTGTGAGGACGACATAGAGGCTCCCATTGAAGAGGTAGAGACTCTTATACAGCCTTCCCTTGTGTACTATGTGGATGATGAATTGTCTGATGATTATGATGAATCATTTTGGCATGTAATTATATGTAACCACTTGTTTATATTATTCGGTTATTTCGTCAAGTTCACAATTTTCAATCTATGTTGGACTTCGTCATATTATGTAATTTCAAGTTTAGTTGAATAAAACTATGCTTTCATTGAAACAACAACACAAATACATTCAACAAAATATCAAAGATGACTTATAATTGTATATTTCAAACTCTTTGAATACTCCATTCAGTGACAGCACAACACAAGTACATAAAACAACAACGAAAATGAAATACAAGTTTCCAAATGTCGAATGAAAATCGAACTAAATCAGTTGGTCCCCGAAGTGTTGCCAAATATGTTCGAGTGGATCCCGGTATAATTGTTGATGGACACGTGCATCTTCAAGTGCTACTTGGCGCCAACCCGCAAGTACTATAAATTATTTAGGCGCCCCTGGATGGACAGTTGGCGACGTGGAGGCAAAGGTAGAAATCGGGATATTGTCCTCGCAATTGCAACACCCTTTGTACTGAAGGCGTTTGTCTTACGCAATCATGTTGTGAAGTACGATGCAAGCCTTCATTATGATGTCAATATCAGCTAGTTCCCAAAATAGTAAATGTTAAGTCACTATTTTGAATCGGGCTTTGAGCACTCTGAAGGCACGTTCAACGTCCTTCTCGCATCCTTCTTGTAGTCGTGCATACCGCTTCTGCTTCTTGGTGACTGGTTCACGAATTGTCTTCACGAACGCAGCCCACGTAAGGTGTATCCCATCCGCTAAGTAGTACCTATGAGTGTACTCATGGTTGTTGATGGTATACAGAATT